>JALPQD010000327.1:0-172500 GCA_023101885.1 Typhlomys cinereus | reverse complement strand
AGATTAGGGAAAGATGGGCGTGGCCATCTGATCTTTCTGTGTTTAGGAGCCAGAACTAGCTTTTTTTTTTTTTTTTTTTTTTTGACAAAGGTTGGAGAGAAACCTGAAGAGGCTGATTAGATAGGGCTGTGTACAAGAATGTCCACCCTTGAAGCCCCCCCAAGATAAGATTTGTTATCGTAGGTTTTGGCCGAAAGGACAGTACTCTATGTTTATTAGAGTGTGTATGGGGGGCTGGAGAGATCTGCCTCACAAGCAGAAGGTCCTGAGTTCAGATCCCAGGTCCCAGGCAGAAAGGGCTGTGGCCTGCGCTTCTGGCCCTGGTGGGTGGAGCCTGGGAAATCCCAGAGGGAAGTAAAAAGGAGGTAAAAGCAACCCAGGATGATTCCTGAAGTCACCCTTGGTCCTCCACAAGGATACACAGTGCCCTCTGATACACATACACACACAAGCGTGCGTGCATGCGTGCACAAAAATGAATGAATGAATAAATAAATATTAGAGTGTGTATGGGGGCGGAGATGCATGTGGAAATCAGAGGACGGTGCTAAAGAGTGGGTTCTCGCGTTCTCTTTATCTTCATGAGCTCAGGTTGTCAGGCGTGCACCATGAGCGCCTTTGCCCTCTGAGCCCTGTCATTTGGACTAGGGATCCATCGCACCTTGGACGGGTCCAGAGGCGCGCACAAGGGAAGAGCTCAGCTCCTTCCCCATCTGAGTGCAGGACGTAGCAGAGAAGAGGGGTCCAGGACTTCCTCAGCCCTTGGGTGGGTCCGCTCACTTCCAGAAAGGCTCTGGCTTCCTCGCTGGGAACAGAGTTGGGCGGTGGTTGCAAGGGTGAGGAGCGTGAATGTCAGAGCTGGGGGTGAGTGGGCCACTGTGGAGCTGACCTGCTCTGCCCTCAGCCGGGACAGCTCCGGGCCAACTTAACCTTCCTCCTCTTCCTCCTCCGCAGGTTTTGTCTCCTGGAGGAGCCCCAGGAGCGGCTCCTGGTACGTGGAGACCCTCGACAGCGTCTTTGAGCAGTGGGCTGGCTCTGAGGACCTGCAGTCGCTCCTGCTCAGGGTGAGTGCCCCTTTCTCACGTGGGCCAGGGGACAATGCGGAAGTGGGGGCAGGCAGGGTCGCGGCCCCAAGCCCCGGGCAGATGCCGCAGGGCTCTGCTTGTCTTGCCTTGTGGTGAGGGTGAGTCAGTGGGTGTTTTGTGTCTAGATGTGCCTGCCAGGGGTGACATGTCCCTGCTTGCCCAGGGTGTCTTCCCGCCCTCCTGGGAGACCCCTAGCAGACAGTTCTTGGTCCCCAGGTGACAGAATGGTTTTTGGTGCCAGGTGGGATGGCTCAGTGGCCAGTGAGTGGTGTCCGTGAAGGCTGACATCGGCCTCTTCTGAGCCCATCTCAAAGTTCCTGGTTTTCTTTTGTCTATCTATCTATCATCTATCCATCTGTCTATCCATATATCCGTCTGTCTCTATCTATCTATCTATCTATCTATCTATCTATCTATCTATCTATCTATCTAGTATCTATCATCTATCAACTAGCATCTATTATTATCTATCATCTACCTATCATCTATTTATCATCTATTATCTATCACCTATCTATCTTATCTATCTCTATATATCATCAACTCTTATCTATATCATCTATCATCTATCTATATCTGTCTATCATCTATCTGTCTGTCCCGCTGTCTATTTATTGGTAGATTGACAGACAGAATCCCATGGAGCCCCGGCTGGCGTGAGGCTGGCTGTATAATCCAGGTTAAGCTTGAACTTGATCCTTCTGCCTGCATCTCCCAAGTGCTGGGACCACAGGCGTGCGCCCCCAGAACAGTACTTTGTGCCAGGGGTGGAACCCGGGTCTTGTCTGCTAGGTGAACACGCTGCCAACTCAGCTGCGCCCTGCCCTGGCTCTGGAGCCTTGAGTTGTGTGGCGTCCTCAGTGCACCCCCTTCCTGGAGACCCTGGGGGAGAGGGGATAGTGATGGGGGCCTGACAGGACCTATTTCTGCCCCCCACAATCATTGAGAACATGCGCGTCCTCTGAGGGGCCAAGAGCCCTTGGCTGCCTGGAGGGGGGGAGTGCACCTGTGGGTCCTCGTGCTGTGCAGCCCCGGAGGAGGGTGGGCGCTTCCTACGTCATGGATGCTCCTGGGAGTGACTCAGAGACCCCCAGCGCCCTCCAGCGCAGGGCCCAGTCAGGGTCAAGAGCCCATTTGGTTCTGGTCCTGCCTCCTCTCCCGTGGGAAACGTCGACTTCTGTATCCGAGGCACTTAGCTTGGGACCCACCCGAGGAGACAGCAGGTAGGGCTACCTTCTGGGGGGCATCCTTGGTGGGCACTGAACTCACAGACCCCCTGCTGACTATTCCTACAGGTCTCCAATGCTGTCTCAGAGAAAGGAATTTACAAACAGATCCCCGGCTGCTTTAACTTCCTCCGGAAGAAGCTGTTTTTCCAAACGTGAAGAGGCCACCCCCCACCCTATCAGTCTCCCCCAAACCTTCCTACATGAGCCTAGTGCCTAGGACACAGCCGGACACAGCAAGTATTTTGTAGCTGGGCAGAGTGCTCTTTCCCCATCCAAGGCCCACAGGCTTCTAGAAGCTTCCAGGCTGGATTGTGTGAAGCGCTACGGGAGCACAGCACTGTGGTCACCACGTGGTCACTTCAGCTCTGCCTGGGGACTGTGTGGCGCCAGGGCACCCGCGCTCGATGCCCACTGACATGAGGGGCAGACAGGCCTGTCTCGGGGTCGCCCTGTATGTATGGGGGTGTTCTGCCCGGGACTCCTTCAGACATTGCCACCTGTGCCCTGGGGTACGAAATGGGCCTCACTTGAGAACACGGGTCCACAGGTGTCTGTGGCTAAGGACCAGCCAGCGGCTCTCAGGGGCCCAAGCTCAGCTGGCCTGGCGGGAACTGGCCCTGCGTCTCTGTCGTTTCCAGCTGGTTCATTTCCCCTTTATTTATTTTTAGAAACACATCTTGGGCAAGTCAGGACTTTCCCCTTACATGGCCCCAGCCCTTTGTTCTTCAGAAAGCTGATTTACTTGCGGTCTTCAGACCATTTGGATACATCTGAATGGATCCCCCACCCCCCACCCCCGTCCCAGCCCAGGAAGTGACTGGGGTGGGACCTAGGAGCTCAGAGAGACCCTCGGGCAGGAGACGGTTCCCAGTGGAGATGCCCTGGACAGAGCCCGGTTCTTCTAGTCCTACCCTGCCTTCCGGGTGCTTGAAGCCCTGTATGCAGGCTTGGGGGTTCTTCTAGTCCTACCCTGCCTTCCAGGTGCTTGAAGCCCTGTATGCAGGCTTGTGGAGAACCTTGAGGTTCAACAGTGAAATGCCGCTATTGCCCAGAGGGGACCCTGCCCCCCGGTCTGTGTGTGTGCAGTGTGTGTGGTGTGCGTGTGTGTGTTTTGTGTCCCTGTGGAAGCTATAGGGTGACTTTAGGAATCATCCTGGATTGTTTCTACCTCTTTTTAGCTTTGCTCTAGGGTTTCCCAGACTCTGCCTTCCAAGGACGGAATTGCAGGCCACTGCCATTTCTGTCTGGCATTTTTACTTGGGATCTGGGGATTCCAGGAGTCTTTTTCTCCTCCATGAATATCTATTTTGAGTTTGGACCAGAGAGATGACATGAAGGCCCAACCCCTTCTCCTCCCTTTCCCCTGCCACATAGGACACGGGTCTCACTTTGTAGCCCTTGAACTCTCAACCTCACTCCCTCCTTCAGCATTGGAGTTACCACCATGTCCGGGTCTCCCACCTGCTTTTTATTCCAGCCCCCCCCCCACTTGTCTTGCTAATAAGGCTCGTACCAAGATGTACTTCACACAGCCATTTTATTACTCCTCTCCTATGGCTCGTCCAGGGTGATGTCTGGAGGCTTCTTCGGTTAGTTGTTGGCGATCCCCTGGGAGGTGATAAGCAAGTTAACTCAGCGTGCAGCTCGTGTGCATGCAATTTTAAAGCCAGGAGAAAAGCATGGTCGGAGCTTTCCCCTGACCTGTTTGGATGCCAGGTGTATGGCCGGGCACAGTTTTCGATGTCATTTCCTTCTCAAAACTGTTTGAAGCACCGTCAGGCATGGTGGATGGGCCACCATTGGCCTTTGGAGGGCAGTTGGCAGAATCGGACTATTTTGGGTCCCTTCGTTTTTGGTGCTAAGCAAGTGCTCCAACAACTGAGCTGCGCCCCAGCCCCTGAGCAGTTCGTTAGCTTTCATCGTTTTTTTCTTTTTTAAACATTCTTGTGTGTGTGGAGTGCATGGGCATGCATGTTCACATGTGTGCATGCATATGGGTATGTGGCAGTGCACGGAGACCCGAGGTCTATAACAGGAGTCACTCCGAGTTGCTCTCCACTCTTTGAAACTGGATCAAACCCCGAGCTCGCTGATGGCACTAGTCTAACCAGCTTGCTCTGGAGATTCCCAGTCTCCACCTTCCAGGGCCAGAATTGTAGACACACGTGATGTTTTTCCTGGGATCTGGGGATGTGAACTCTGGTCTTTTTGTTTATGGGCAAGTGTTTCAGCTGCACAGCATCTCCCTACCCTGTGATGTTTTCGTGTTAGTTGTCTTTTACTGTCCACCAACCAAGGCTGGCCTAAATCCGGTGATGTAGCCAAGGATGACTTTGAACTCAGATTCTCTGAGCATTTTCCTAGGCTAGCAAAGCTGCTGGTTTCTGGAATACCCGCACTCAGAGCAGGCTGCAGGAGGTATGTCTCAGTGGCTTGCCACAGTAGGCCAGAGTGGAAAACAGAGCCAAGAAAAGCACCCCTTGGGGTGATCCCGCTGAGGACTTAAGTAAACATTTAAGGTGGGGATCAGCCTGCTTTTTGTTGGAAGACCTTTTGAACCCATGGGGATTTTGTGGTTGGTTTCTCTGAATCCAGGCTAGCCTTGAACTTGGCAGTTTTCCTGCCTTAGCCTTCCAAGTATTGTAAGTATGTGGCCATGCCTGGCTACACTTGCTATAGGTTTCTTTAGCTTTCTTTTTGGGGGGATGGGCTCATGTAGCTCAGGCTGGCCTCAAATTCCTGATCTGCCTGCCTGTACCTGCAGAGTGCTGGGATCGAGGGCATTTTTTATATGCACATAAGAGTCCAGAAGTGCACACAGCAGTTACCTCTGTTCATGGAAAATGGGAAGTGTGTGTGTGTGTAAGAGGGCATTGGAGGGCATGTCCCTGTGGAGGCCCAAGAGTGACATCCGGAATCACTCTGGATTGCTCTCCCTCCTTCCTGCTTTGCTCTGGGGTTTCCCAGGCTCCGCCTTCCAGGCTGAACTTGGAGGCCATCATTTCTGCCTGGCATTCTTGCGTGGAATCTGGGATTTGAACTCAGGTCCTTCTGCTTGTGAGGCAAAGGCAAAGATGTCCAGAGACATCTTCCCAGCCCACCTCCACCTTGTCCCTTGCTAACTCCTCTATTAATTTTTTAAAATAAAGAAATGTATTCCCCTCTGCACAAAACAATGAAGCCAACGATCGCTGAGAGCTCCTGTGTTGCGCGCTCTCTCCAGGGGCTTTTGCTGGCCAGACACGCACTGTGCTGGGTGCCGCTGTGCCTTTTGCTGCCCTCTTGCTATGCTGCCACCTGTCCCCGCCGGTCGAGGCAGTTGCTTCGGCACCCCCAGGGCCTCGACTGTTTGGGACTTGGCACAGTGTGGTGTTGGGCTGGGGTCACGCCAGCGGCCTTGCGGCAGCTGCTGGGCAATCTCCACCAGGGACAGCTGGCTGCCCAGATCGTCCACTCCTGGCCCCCCTTTCCCAGTGCCCCTGCTGCCTGGGCCGCTCTCCTGAGAAGCCAGGGCCATGGCCCAGCTGCCCCGTGAGGTGGGTTGATCTCCCTCGTGCCCACCCCCAGCCATCTGTGCCGCTGTGTCTGTCTGGGGAAGCAGGTGTGGGGACAGTTGTCTCAGACCCCTGCTCCAGCCCCCAAGGTGTGGCCAGGCTCAGCTGCGAGGATGGGGGAGGCTTAGCCAGCAGCTGGGACACAAAAGAGGGTCCTAGGCTTTGGCTGGGGAAAAGCCCCTGAGTAAACCGTCCAATCAGCGATGTGTCTTTGAAATGCTGCCATTATCTTATGCTGGGCTTGGTTCCCTGGGCCAAAATCTAGTCAATTGTCACTTTCCCCAGTTAATAACCTAAAAATGGGAACCCCCCCCCCCCCCCCCGTGCACCCTTAACCCTCTGGGTTTTCTGTTTTTCTGGAACAAACTTCCTTGGGATCTTGACTGGGATCTGTTGTGGGCCAAGCAGAGCCTGCAGACGGGAAGCTGGCAGCTGTGCCCCGTGGCCTTGGCAGTGGCCGCGGGCTCACTCGGATGATGCCATCTCCCGCCTGCGGCCACATGCGCCTAGCATTTGGCGACAATGATCCCTGATTCAAGTTTGCAGTACACTGAACCTGGGTCAAGGAAGGGATGCCCGCTCCCTTTCTTTGTGGGTTCTGCTGAGTTCCCGTCCCCCACCCCGGCCCTACCTGCTGAGGAGTGAGCTCCCTTGGAGCCCCATTTCAAACCAAGAGTGTCCCAGGTGGATGGAATCCTGCCCCACCCTCTCCCCCAAATCCTCTCCAGACTCCTGCTTCTGCCATCACCCAGGGACCCCCTTGTTTGCGCAGCCTGCTCTAACTGTTCCCCAATGATCCACTCATGCTTGTACCCACACGGCTGCCCAGTGTTGGCAGTGTGTGTGTGTGTGTGTGTGTGTCTGAGATAGGTTGACTTCAGGGGTCTTCCTCAATCATTCTGCACTTTAGTTTTTAAGACAGGGCTGGACCCCAGTTAACTGGTCTGCAGACCCCAGCGACCTTCCTGAACTAGTCTCCCCAGAGCTGGGGTGACAGATGCGCACCGCCACACTCAGCCTTTACCCAGGTGTTGGGGATCCACCCAGGTCCTCCACCCACTGAGCTGTCACCCCAGCCTCCGGCAAGTGTTTTTACAACTGTCGTTCTGTCCTGACGTGTCACCCAGGGTGGCCTGCTGCCTCCGCCTCCCAAGTGTTGGGACATAAGTTGTTCTTTTAGTGAATGGTTTTCGTGGTTATAGGAAACAAATGTGGGTTCATTATAAAAAGAAAAGGAAATTGAGCTGGTTTGGAGGTTCCCAGGGGATATCTTGCTGGGGACACTTGATCACAGGGAGACCCGCTTCACCCTGTTCACTTGCGAGTGGGCTGGTGTAAGACCGAATGGGCCTGTGTCCCGGGGCAGAACGGTGGTCGATTCTCTTAAGGGGAACTGACTTTTTAATTTCATGTCTGCGTGTATGAGGTGGTGTGTGTGTATATGTGTTTTACATGTGTGTGGATATACATGTGTGTGTGGATATATATGTGGGGGTGTATGTACACAAGAGTACTTGAGTATATATGGATATACATGTGTATGTGGATATATGCATGTGTGGATATGTGTGTGGGTATACACGTGTGTGTGGGTGTATGTAAATAAAAGTACTTGAGTGTGTGTGGATATATGCATGTGTGGATATGTGTGTGGGTATACATGTGTGTGTGGGTGTATGTAAACAAGAGTACTTGAGTGTGTGTGGATATACATGTGTGTGAATGGATATACATGTGTGTGTGGATATACGTGTGTGGGTGTGTGTACACAACAGCACCTGAATGTGTGGATATACATGTATGTGTGGATATACATGTATGTGTGAATATACACATGTATGGATATCCATACATGTATATATACGTGTGTTGGTGTATGTACACAACAGCGCCCGAGTATATGTGGGTATACGTGTGTGTGGATATACATGTGTGTGTGGATATACGTGTGTGTGGATATATGTGTGTGGGTGCGGGTGTATGTACACAAGAGTGTGTGAGTGTGTGTGCCTGTGGAGGCCCAAGGGTGATGTAGGGAATCACCCTTGGTCACTCTTCCACTTACTGTTACAAGCCCGAGTCTCTCATAACCCCATTAGGGCTAGTCTGGCCAGCCAGCTTGCTGTGGGGTTTCCAGGCTCTGCCCTCAGGGGCTAGAATGACGGGTGAGTCATGACACCCAATCAGCGTTTTTATATGGGATCTGGGGATCTGAACTCAGGCCCTTTTGCTTACAAGGCAAAGGCTTTAACCACTGAGTCATCTTCCCATCCAGGGAACGGAGTTTTAATAATGAGGCCATGGTAGGGAGTGTGTGGTCTCAAAGCTTCAGGTTTGGGCCTTACAGATAAAACTGATTGCCGACAGCTCTGGAAGGTAGGGTCTGTGCCTACACACCCATAGGCGAGAGCGAAGCCCCGCCCCCCCACTCATCCTGGGCGCCTCAAACACACTTCTCCCCAGAGTTCCTTTCCGCTCAACTTCACAGAGATATTTGGGGGGGGTCTGTGAGGGACCCGGCAGGTCTTTTCCGGGTCTGCCACCGCCTCCAGGTCGCGCCAGCCTGGCTGGGGGAAGGGGCTCTGGACCCCCAGCAGGCACCGTCCTGGGCGGTCTGAGTGAGCAGGTGGGGCTGTGGGTCTGACCGGGCGCGTCTTACCTCTTGGATCCAGTCGATGAAGTCGGAGACGCGGGTGAAGACGGATGGCTTGCGGGGGTAGTTGCAGCCCAGGGAGGAGCCGAAGCTGACGATGCCGTGCACCTGCCACTCGCCGTCAGCCGCCTGGCAGTTCAGTGGTCCGCCGGAGTCCCCCTGAGGAAGCCAGAGTTGGGGTGAATGGAGGCAGGGCCCGTGGGAACCCTGGCTCTGGTCGGTCTACTCGGCACGTAGCCCAGGCTAGTCTCAAAGTCGCAGCAGTTGTACTTGTGAGTGCTGGGATTGTGGGTGCGTGTCGCCACGCTGCGTTCTCTCTCTCTCTCTCTCTCTACTTAAAGGCCTCACTGTGTGCCTCTGGTTGACCTACTTACCATGTAGCCCAGGCTCATCTCAAACTTGCAGCAATTCTGCCCCAGACTTCCACTGAAGGAGTTATACGATCAGCTTTTATTTTATTTATTTTTATGTTTTATTTAGTGTGTGTGTGTGCGCGCGCACACGCTTGTGTGTATGTCAGAGGGCACTGTGTGTCCCTGTGGAGGATCAAGGGTGACTTTGGGAATCTGCCTGGATTGCTTTTACCTCCTAATTACTTCCCTCTGCGATTTCTCAGGCTCCGCCCACCAGGGCTGGAAGTGCAGGACACCATTTCGCCTGCCATTTATGTGGGACCTAGAATCTGAACTCAGGACCTTCTGCTTTCAAGACAGATTCTTCACCCCCATTATTTTATTTTTGAGATGGGGTCTTGCTGTGCAGCTCAGGCTGACCTCAAACTTGTAGCAATCCTCCTGTCTCAGCTTGTGCCACGTCTGTCTGAGGTTGCTTCTGTGTGTCCGGTATGTGCCACACACTATCCATGTGGGCCTTAGCTTCAGGAAAGCTGGGTGTTCAGAAGCTGTGATTTGCCCCAGGGGGATCAGGTGGTGAGTGAAGAGGTTGCGATGGCCCCTCAGGGCTTCGCTGCTTGGCCCCTCACTGCCCTTTGTTGAGAGGTTCTCCTGGGCAGAATGCCTTGTGGGTGGGAGGGTCACATCTACAAGCAGGGTCCACATCTATGTGGTGGGGGTCATGGCTATGTGGGCAGGGTCCATGTCTATGTGGGCAGGGGTCACATCTTTGTGAGCGTGGGGCCACATTATGTGGGTGGAGGGCCACATCAATGAAGGTCACATCTATGTGGGTAGTGAGGTGGGGGGGCCTCAAGGCCCAGTGGATCCGAGAGTATGGAAGTCCTTTCCTGCTCTGTCCTTGGAGTGAATCTTCCGGGTTGAAATGTCTCTGTGCAGCGACTCTGAGGGGCCCCCTCGGGCCACTCACTGTGTAAGACAAATGTGGCCCAAGTGGCCTTGGGAAGGTGAAGTGACAGTCCCACGTGAGGTGACATCAGGGGACACCTAGGGGTGACACTTGGCCTCAAGGCAGTGCAGACGCTTGGCTGGGGATGGGGGGGTATCCCCGGGGCTGCGGCGGTACTCACGTTGCAGCTGGAGGTGATGCCGTCCCCGCCCGCGCAGACCATGCTGGGCTTCACGCTGCTGCCCCACCAGCTGGCTTGGGAACAGGTGTCAAAGTCGACCACCAGCAGCCGACCCTCCTGCAGGATGTCAGGACTCGCGCCATTGGCTGCAGGAGACCACAGAGCACACGTCAGCCAGAGAGCACGGGGACTTGGGCGAGACCGGGGAAGCCTGCTGAGGAGTCTGCTCTGCCCCCTTCCTTTCTGCTTCCTGTCACTTTCTCCCATCCCCCCAAGGTTTGCCGCCCAAGATGCCCTGTTTGTCTACAGAGAGGAAAACGGACGCTGGGATCCCATGCTAGTTAGATACACAGGTGTCAGCTTGACCGCGGAAGGCTGAGCTCCAGGCACATCTGTGAAGAGTTAGCAGCTGAGGGCCAGCCCTGAGCAGGCCTGCAGGAGAGTATCTGATGGATGTGGGAGGATTGGGCCCTCAGCAGGTGGGCCAAGATGAGGGAGCTGGCTAAGCAGTTCAGCATACTTCAGCCTGGCCAGTCTGGCAAACAAGGTTTGCCCCTCTCTCCGCAACCCTTGTCGATATGGTGTTGTGTTGGTGTAAACTCTCCTGCCGAGCTGGACTAAGAGATGTAACCGAGAACTGGAAGAAAGAATAAAACCTCCTGGTTCCCTAAGCTCTTTGGTCGTGACTTTATCAGCGACACGCGGCAGATCCTTTTCTCTCCATCCCCAGTTCCCATGGGCTTAGTGTGAATCAACTGCTCCTCCCCAGCCAGTCACCAGGGAGCAGAACATTCGCCAGTCACATGTGAAGACAGGTGTACACAAGGTCGCCCACCCCCGCCGGGCTTTCATGCGCCCTTATGTTTGTGGATAAGTTGTCAGTAAAAAAGCCATTGGGTTTTATTTCAACACATGCGTGCTGATGTCCTGGGTCAAGGTTTGGGTCATGATGAAGGCAGTGACCACTCACTGCTGGGGCTTCCTCAGCGTCTGATAAGCCCCTGGGGATTTTAGGAGAAGGGTGGGCATGCCTTCCGATCCTTCCACAGAAGGCGCTTGGGATTCATGGCCAAAGGAGACTCACGGGCAGCCAGGCGTGAGTAGAAATGCCAGGCGGCCCAGTTTTAGACATGTGAAGAGGCTCAGGCCTGGGGGCTCTGTGGAACCCCAGAATCCCGAGCCCCTGGCCCCTGCAGCCCACGTCCTAGGGCCTGGGCAACAGGCACTGTCTAGCAGCTACGGGCACTCAGGTACGGCTAAGGGCTTCCGAGAACTGCCTTCTCCTACCTTCTCTACGCCCAGTGACAGCACTGTGACCGGATTGGGGGGGCACTCCCTCCCTTCCCCGCCAGGCCTCACGGTGGCTGGTTCGTACTTACTCTGCAGCCGGCCCCAGCCGGTGACAAAGCAGGGGTAGTTGTTGGGTAGAATGGCACCTGAAGGTGGAAGGTGGGCCGGCTGGATCTTGCTGCTCAGGGGGGCTGGACTGGCCAGTTTCAGCAGGGCGATGTCGTTCCTGGGTTAGGACAGGAGGGGGCCCAGAGGGTGACTGCTCAGGCCTTTCCTGTCCTGTCCTTCCCTGTACGTTAGCCCAGGCTATCCCTTGAGGAGGTTGGCAGGACCTCCTGCTATCTTGTTTCTTTTGTCTCCCCTCCCCACCCTCTGCTCACGCTGACCCCCTCATGACCAGGCATGTACTAGGCTGGCTCCACTTCTAAGAACTGACACCCCGACGGACAGGACAGAGGAGGGGTGGGGTCTAGCTCTCCCTGTGTGGCTGACACCCCCTCCTCCCCGATCCCCTGGCATACGCCAGGATGCTCGTACCCGTTGGCAACCCTGTTGGGGTTCCAGCCTTCGTGCACCACAGACTTGGACACCGGGACGGCCAGCGAGCCGGACTCCTCGGTGGACAGGCTGTGCCGACCCAGCAGCACGCGGTAGGTCCTGGAGGAGCTGTGGGGGAGGGGGACGAGAGGTCAGCACTGCTCTTATCAGCCACAGCCTAGCTCCGCCCTGGCTGGAGATTCCCTAACTGACCACACTGCCTGCACCCCAACAGTCTCTCACTCCCCAATTCCCTAGCAACTCCCCGAGTGCCTTAGCAAGGCCATAAAATCTCTCTCTTTCTCTTTCTCTGTCTCTGTCTGTCTGTCTGTCTCTCTCTGTCTTTCTCTTTCTCTTTCTGTGTCTCTTCTGTCTCTCTCTGTTTCTCTTTCTGTTTCTTCTGTCGCCTCTCTGTCTCTCGCTCTCTGTCCCTCTGTCTCTCTTTTTCTCTGTCTCTTTCTCCTGTCTCTCTCTCTCTCTCTGTCTGTCTCTGTCTTTCTCTGTACATCTTTCCTGCTTGCTCTTTATGGCCTCTCTCTCCCTGTCTTCTCTAACCTTAAGCTCTCTCTTCCATTCTAATGCTTTCCACCTGAAGGCTGACCTGTGGCTCCCTTGGCCCCCAGACCTGCTCTCATAAACTCATTTCCTAAGTCTCTCCCTCATGTCGGTTTCTGTTGAATGAATGGACCCCCCACACGTGGCCTTACTCATCACCAGAGTGGCTCCCTAATCCCCCCACTCCCACCCCACCCCTGCGCCAGTGACCTAACACTTCTCTGTGGCCCACTGTGGGTGAGGATGCCCCAAAGCAGAGGGGAGAGATGGGCCTGTGGGCGTGCTTGCTGTGGGAGCCTCTAGGGAGGCCTGGGAAGTTTCTTCCCTCAGGGGAGAGATGGCTCAGGGCCTTGCAAGCAGAAAAAAGACCTGAGTTCAGATCCCACGTAAAAATGCTAGGTGGAAATGGCAGAACCTATATTTCTGGCCCCGGAAGGTAGAGCCTGGGAAATCGCAGAGCAAAGCAATAAGGAGGTAGAGCAATCCAGGATGATTCTAGATGGCACCCTTGGGCCTCCACAAGCATACACACTCAAGTGTCCTCTTGAACACACACACACACACACACATACAAACACACACATAAGCACATACACACAAAAGGATTTCTCTGTGTTTGCAGGTGATGGCATTAAAACTGAGAGAAATCACTGAACTTGTCAAGAAACATGATTCCATAGGCAGAGCCACATCTGGCTTTCCCAAGTGAGGGAGTTCTCCACTCCCCCTGTTCCATTTCTCCCTTCAGCCCGCGCCCTGTATTGCCTGCACGGTGCCGGCTCACAGACGGACAGATGCCTGGGTCTCTCCCAGGCCAGTGGCTACCAGCGAAGACTCTTTCCAGAGTGTGTTTTGAGGCCGCCTGGGGATCCGCTAGGAGCGGGGACAGCTGGGCGGCCACCAGGCCGGGGGGGGGGGGGAAGTGGTGGTTACCTGATGCAGTGGGCGGCTGTCAGGACCCAGGTGTCGCTCACAAGGAAGCCCCCGCAGGTGTGGCGCCACTGCCCCTGGGAGCTGTACTGCAGGGAGACCTGGGGGGGGGGGAGAACACAGAGGTGAGAAGCAGCTGGCTTCTGGGTTTTTCAGTGACCCCCCAAAATAAGGCCAGGGAAGGGGGGACAGGGCGAGGTGGGCAAGGCCCTTGAGGATGGCAGACCCAAGGGGGGATGGCAGCCATGGAAATCAAAACGTGCTCGTGCTTTATAGAGTGGAGGGGTGGCTCCAGTGGGCAGAGTGCTTGCAGGGAGCGCTCATGGCTCTGGGTTTGATCCCCGAGCCCCCACATAGGCCAGGGTGGCAGCCACACCCGCCATCCCAGCATGGGGGAGGTGCCGGAGGATCAGGAATTCAAAGTCATCCTCAGCTACAAAATGAGTTTGGTCCCAGTCTGGGCTAATGAGATCCTGTCTCAAAATTAAGTAGCTCATGGGGTAAGACCCTGGCTTGCAAACCTGGAGACCTGAGTTCAATTCCACATGGTGGAGGAAGAAAACTGACTTCTGAACGATGTCCTCTGCACTCTTACCAGTATACTATGGCACGTGATTGATCATGCTCTCTCTTTTGCCAATACATAACAAATGAGAAAATATATTAAAAACAACAAATATACAAGACACTTCAATACACCCAGAGGAGATGGTGTGTTCATCTGTAATCTTGGCACCAAACAGCCTGAGGCCCAAGGATGGAGAATTCTCTGTCAGCCTGGGCTACAGAGAGACACGCTATCTTAAAACGAAACAAAACTGGGCTTAGGAGACGGCTCAGGGTTAAAGCCTTTGCCTCCCAAGCAGAAGGACCTCAGTTCGGATCCCCAGATCTCACACAGAAATGTCAGGCGGAAATGGCGATGGCTGCATCAGCCCTGGAAGGTGGAGACTGGGAAGCCCTAGAGCAAAGCCACAATCCAGGATGATTCTCATGTCACTCTTGGATCTCCATCGGCACACACAGTCAAATGCATTCCCATGCACACACAAAGAAACAACAACATCAACAACAAAAATCCCTCCTTCATAAAAAAACAAAACACCTTAAACTGACTATTAAAAAATTCACAAATCTGGCGCGGTTCAGGGGTCTGAGCTCAGCTCCGGGACACCGAAGCGGGTTGCTGCTGCCAGGACGTCATGTCAGACATCGGGGACAATTTTGATGGTGATGACTTTGATGATGTGGAGGAGGATGAAGGGCTAGACGACTTGGAAAATGCCGAGGAGGAGGGGCAGGAGAATGCGGAGATTCTCCCCTCTGGGGAGCAACCGCAGGCCAACCAGAAGCAAATCACTACTTCATACATGACCAAGTATGAGCGCACACGCGTCCTGGGCACCCGGTGCTACAGATCGCAATTTGTGCCCCTGTGATGGGAAGACAGACCCTCTGCTCATCGCCATGAGAGCTCAGGGCCCGAAAGATCCCCATCATCATTCGCCGCTACCTGCCAGATGGGAGCTATGAAGACTGGGGAGGGAGTGGACTAGCTCATCACCAACTGAGCCGGAGCTGCCCAGACTGCGCCCATCCGATTTTTGTGCTGACTTTTTATGTGTAAACAATAAATTCACCCTTCAGCCCTCCAAAAAAAAAAAATCTGGCAACTTGAGTTTGATCCCCGGGGTCCCACATGGTCAAAGGAGAAAACTGACTTAGAAAATTGGCCTGTGACCGCCACACATGTGCCGTGGTTCTCTCTCACTCTCTCTTCTCTGTCCCTCTCCTTCTCTTTGTTTTTTATTTTTCATGTGTGATAGGTGTGGGAATGTGTATGTGTACTTCCGTGCATGTGGGTTCATGTGCGTGCAGGTGTACGGTACGTGTCCAAGTGTACAGGGAGGTCTGAGGTTGATATCAAAAGTTTCTCTCCATTGCTCTTCCGCCTTGTTCTTCTGCCTGGGTCTCTGATTGAACTCAGAGCTCTCCTGTAGGGTAGCTGGGGATTCCCAGTCTCCGCCTTCCAGGGCTGGAGTTACGGGCCACATGCACCAACATTTCCATGAGATCTGGGGATCCAAACTGTTCCTTTTGCTTGCGCGGCAAGCATTTCAATCACGGGACCATCTCCCCAGCCCAGAACTTGAGTTTTAACTATGGGGTGGGCTGCTTGAAGGCCACAATCTTGGGACCATGTCTGATAAACAACTTCTGTCAGGTAGTCTTGGTGTTGCTTACAATTCAGACATTTCACTTATTATAGATAATTAGGTGTGTTTGTTCAGTTTTTGAGCTAAAGTGTCATGATGCAGCCGAATCTGGCCTGAACTTGAGATCCTCCGGCCTCAGTCTCCCCAGTGCTGGGCTCACCCGTGTATATTGTCATATTGAGTGTAGGAAAACAATCTGAAATTGTGCATAGATACCATCATGTAGAACATGTGTTTGGTGTTTTAACTTTATAATCCTCCTTTTTTATTGTATGTGTGTGTGTATGTGTGCATGTGTGCATTTCTCTATGTGTATGCATGTGTGCATATATATGTATGTGTATATGTATGTGTATGTGTGTATGCATGTGTGTGCATATATGTGTGTATATGTATATGTGTGTGTGTGTGGTGCATGTGTGTGCATGTGTATAGGTGTATGCGTGTATGTGTGCATGTGTGTATGTGCATGCACAGTGCATGTGTGTGTATCTGCGTATATGTGTGCTACATGTGTCATGGCACAGGTGTGGCTGTCAGTATGTGGACAAGTATGTGGAGTCGGTTCTCTCCTTCCACCTTTCTGTGGGTTCTGGGGGTCAAACTCAGGTTATGAGGCTTGTGTGGCAAATGCCTTTACTCCCTGAGCCATGTCTCTGGCTTTAGCTTGTATGGTGTGTGTGTGTGTGTGTGTGTGTGTAACAGAGGGTACTATGTGTCGCTGTGGAGGACCAAGGGTGACTTCAGAGACCAAGGGTGATTTATGAGGCAGAGTCTTAATCCCTGAGCCATCTCTCCAGCCCACTTAGCTTTTTAAAGTCAATCTTCCAGAGTAATATCCTATCTCAAAAAATAAGCAAACAAACAAACAAAAAACTTTTTTCTAGACTCAAATTTTCAGCTACTCTGTCCCATTTATGTCAGGTAAACAATGTTAGTTACAAGCTTCACTTTTCTTTGAAAGTTCTAACAGGACTGGAGCGATGGCTCCGGTGTTAAGATTCTACCTCCCAAACAGAAAGACCTGAGTTCAGATCCCAGGTCTCATGTAAAAAAGCGCCAGGTGGAAATGGAGGCAGACTGCACTTCTGGCTCTGGTGGGCAGAGCCTGGGAAACCCCAGAGTGAAGCAAAAAGGAGTTAGAAGTAATCCAGGATGATTCCCGAAGTCACACTTGGTTTTCCACAGTGCCCTCTGACACACACACACACACACACACATACACACACACACACACACACCACACACGTTCTAGCACAAATCTCACCTACCATTATAGTCTATGATTCTATCTTGGTAAAGGAAGACCGTAGCTATTTACCTATAATTAAGGATTAATTTACATAAGCAGCACTGCAAGGGTGATGCATCTCATAGGCCAACTACCTTCATTACCGAGTGTCTGACTGGCCAGCAGCGTTGGGCATTGGCATGTCTGGGCAGAGGGTGGGGCCACACTAGTGAAGGCAGAGGAGGCGCCTCTCCCAGCCTGGGTCCCTCAGGGTCCAGACGTGCTTTGCCTTGATCCGGGTGACCCGCTGTTCTGAGTCTCTACCCTTTCCCGTCTTCCCGGCAAAACGGGCCCAGCCGTACTCAACTCACCTGCCAGGGCCAGCTGTTGGGTACGGCCTCATCGCCTCCGACCACCCTGCCCACTTGGGGTAGCCCGGAGCTGAGAGCTGAAACCAAGAGAAAGGGTCATGAGCTCACCCAGCCCCAAACCGGAAATGCCCCCCCCCCAAGGATCCCAAGAGGTCTCATGAGGGGTCTATCCTCGGCTCCCTTTCTGGGCTATCTCTGAACTCACTACACAACATAGGTGGGCTTTGAAATTGCCATCCTCCCGCCTCAGCCTCCCACATGTGGGGATTCCTAGGATGGGGGTGAGCAAGACGACCCCATTACCCGACCCCACTAGGGGATGAAAAGGCACCTCTTACCTCCAGCCACCAACGCAAACAGCAGCAGCGTCCTGATCATGGTGTGTGTGCGCACGTCTGAGGTCTTGTCTCTGGCTGAGCCCCGTTTTTATGAACCGGCTTATCGGTAGGGAAAGCCGGGGAGGCGCGCAAGATGGGGTTTTTCTCAAAGCCCGCTGGAGGAAAGGGCTGGCGTCCAAATGTTTTTCTTTCCATCTTCTCCCACCTGTCACCTTAGACGCACGCGTGGAGCCAGGTGCCAGAGCGAGGCACGGAAGCGTGGCGACGGGGGGTCTGTCAGCCCAGCTCTCGGGAGGCTAAGGCAGGAGGATGCCGGAAGTTTGAGGCTAACCGAGGCTGCATAGTGACTTCGGGGTCAGCCTGAGCTACGCAGAGAGACACCTGGAAACAAAAGTCTGGCATGGTGAAGCCACCTTTGTCCTTGATAACCGATCTGAAGAGTTCAAGGACAGCCTGGGCTACATGAGCCCACCCACCCCCACCCCCACCCCCAGCCAGGAGAAAACGAAAACGTGGAGTGTGCCTGCTTTCCAGAGATGGTGTTTACAGCTGGGGAGGAAGATAAGCATTGCATGCCAGTTCTTGGACTTTGCTTTTCTTGGAGTTGTGGTGTTTGGCTGTAGACGAGGCACTGTGTGTGCCTATGTAGAACCGAGGGTGATGTTGAGAATCAGCCTGGATTGCGCTACCTCCCTGTTGCTTTGTTCTAGGGTTTTCTAGGCTCCTTTTCAGGGCTGGAATTCTAGGCCGGGGCCATTATTTCTGGCCAGTGGTTTTTTTAAATTTATTTTTCTAGTTTTACAAACATATTGAGTACTTATCTTGCTTCTCTCCGTCCCCCCTCCTTCCCATGCCCCTCCCTTCCCGTCCTCATTTCATCCTATTCCCTCCCGCCCTCCTGCCTGTCAGCTTCTATGGACCCCAGGGTTCCATCGTACTTGTCTACTCCTGGGTAGGTTCAGGTCTCTTATAGCACACCAAGTTAGCCCTCTTCAGGGTCACCCCACTGATGGGGGCATTTCTCTTTACTCATCCGGCTTTGGTCCCTGAGATTTCCACCGTGTGTTCTTACCTCTCTTGAGTTCCTTATAGTCTGTTGGTATTGGTGTGAGCATGTTGGTATTTCAGTCACGCAGTCTGGATGGGACAAGTCTCACTGCAGCGAGTTCCTGGATGCAGCAGTCCTGCCTTGAATGGAATGTCTTGTCCAACGGAGGACCTTTCCATCTTTAGGTTCTTACAATCTCACCACCCCCTCTTCCTCGAGGTTCCCTAAGCCTTAGGATGGGGAGAGATTAGGTCGGCCTGGTTCTGGGTGAGCCTTGTCTGGCCAGTGTTCTTAGGTGGGATGTGGCGCCATTTCCATCTGGTGTTTTTACAGTGAGATCGTGGGATCTGAACTCAGGTCCTTTGGCGTATACAACTCCAAGAAAAGTAATGAAAGTCCAAGAACTGACATGCAATGTTTAGCTTCCTCTCCAGCAGTAAACACCATCTCATAAAAGCAGGCAGACTCCACGTCTTGGGATTGCAAGGCAAAGGTTCCCGCCCATGTGTGTATGTATGTGTGTGTGTATGTAGAACCACGGGTGAATTCGGGAACCACCATGGACGCCTCCACCTCCTCCTTGTTTGCTCTGCCCCGCCCTACCAGGACCCGAAATGCAGGCTGCCCCCGCTTCCGCCCAGCGTCTATACGTGGGGTCTAGGATCTGAACTCAGGACCTTCTGCCTGCAAGGCAGAGGCTTAACCCCTGAGCCACCTCTCCGGCCCCCTTGGAGCTGGTTTTGAAAAGAAAACAGAGCAATAGTCTGCAAGGCGCAGGACGTTGCAGGCTGGTGGGGCCTAGCCCCTGGGGACAGTTCATGGTGTCTGCTGACTTTTTGGTTGTTGTGGCTAGGAGAGGGGGTGCTATGGCTGGACTGGGGTACCTCATATTTCTGGGTATCTTCAGGGGAGAGAGCAGAGAGATTTCAGGAAAGACAAATGGAATTATACCTCTCTGACCGCTAAGGGTAGTGTTTCATTTCTCCTGCATGGTTGCTGATAAATGACCATCAAATGGCTTAAGCGAACAAGGGGTTTATTTCCTTACGACACTCCAGTTACAGTTCTCAGTCCAGCTTGACGGGAGAGCACGCACCAACACCAGCGCCGAGGGAACTGGCTTCACCATGTCTACATAATGGCTGAGAGAAGGATAATCTTTACTTGCCAGACCAGCATGTCTGGCCAAGTGTACAAAAGGATACCAACTCCTTCAACCAGCCCTCCGTCTTTTATTCCAGAGCCTAATCCCACCCACCATAGGCTGGGCCTTCCTCATCAGCCAGACAATCTCCTGCAGGTTTGCTCTGGGCCTAACTCAACCACTAATTCTCCACAAATATGCCCAGAGCTCAAACCCTCAACTGTCAAGTCGACACCTGTGCCTAACTATGACAGGTAGGGAGCCTGAGACCCTAGGCCGTGGCTAGCTGTGTGACTTTGGGTGGGCTATGTGGGTCCCAGAGCTGCCTCTTTGTGTTTGCAATAAGGAGCGAAATCTGTGCCCAGGGGGCCTCAGAGCAAACCAGGGGAAGCATTCTCACTTAGGAGAAGGGCAAGGCGGTCTCACGGAGGGAGTCTGAGCCAAGGAGGATGTGAAGAATTAGCCGTTGGGTTAAGCGCTAGCCGCCTGCAGGGGGTTGTCTAACAGATGGAGAAAGCCCATGATGGCAGTGCTCGTCGCTGGTAGGTGGGCAAGATGGAGGGAACCTGGATGAGGAAGTTGGCATTCTTTGGCATACTTGGACAGACACGGTGTCTGGCAAGGGAGGTGTGCCCCTCCCTCAGCAGTCCTGAGACTGTGGCGTGGCCAGTTCCCTCAGCCCCTGGTGTTGGTATGAGCTCTTCTGCCAGCCTGGCTTAAGATCGTAAGCCAGTGTGAAACCCCTTGTTCCCATGAGCCACTTTGTTGTGAATGTATCAGCAACACGCAGGATAACTTGAACATCTGCACGGTGCGTTTGAGGCCTGGCTCACAAACAGGAAACCCTAGCTTTGAAAAACAAAGCAAAAACCCAAAAACATGGAGGCCCATGTATATGGTAGAAAACTGGAGTAAAAGAATCTTGGGGTTTCCCCAAGGACCCCCCCTTCCATGATGAGGGTGGAGAAGCAGTTCGATTGCAAGTTGGAGGTTAGAGACCAGAGTTCTAGTTCCGGCTCTGCCCCTAGCGGGTCGCCACACGTGGGCTTTGTTTCCAGCCGAGTCATCAGCGGAAGCCGCCACCGCAGGGATCTTCAAGGTCAAGTGGACATGGCATGCTTGGGCTGTTTGCTTTCGCATCGGAGTGGTTTTTTTCTTGGAGGAGGCATTTCTTGGCACGTGCTGCGGCCACGCGATGTGGCCACACGGGTGATATGTGATCTCGGGTCAGCCTAAAGGCAGCTCTGCACGCAGTGGTTTAAGCCCATTTGGGTGACATTTTGGGACCTTTTCCAGTCTCCAGCAACGGGGTGAAACGACAGGCCATGGAACGGAGTCTTAGGCCGGGGCTAGGCTGGCTCCTTAGGAAGAGGAGGAAGCATATGTCTCTCACCCTGTTGTGTAATTGAGCCGTCGGCAGCCAGGGAAGCCCAGCAGGCAGGAAGGGGAGAAAGAACTTTTGGACGTGGTCCCTTGACTTCCACCCGTGGGCCACGGCCTGCGTATATAATCTGCCCCTTCTCTCAAATAAGTCGAGGCTCCGCGCAGCTCCAGGGTCTGTTTCATTTAGGGCAAAACCACCACAGAGTCTCTGACAGGCGTCTCTACTGCGCTCTGCTCGCGTCACCGGTGTCCCCCCCTTTTCCCCACCCCCAGTACTGGGGACACACAGTTGCATACATACTAGGCCACGTGTCTACCACTGAGCTATAGCCTCGGGCTGCTTTTCACTATTTACTTCTTTATTGGCGTGTGTGTGTGTGTGTGTGGTGTGTGTAGAAGTGGGCACTCGAGTGTGTGTCCCTGTGGAGGTCCAAGGATGACTTTGGGCATCGTCGTGGGGTGCTCGGCCTCCTCATTGCTTTGCTCTGGGGTTTTCCAGGCTCCGTCTTCTAGGCTGCTGCCATTTCTACTCAGCATTTTCACATGGATGTGGGATCTGAACTCAGGTCCTTCCGCTAATGAGTCAAAGGCTTTTAACCCCTCGGTCATCTCTCCAGTCCTCCCTTCTTTCTCTTCTTTTCCTTCCCTCCCTCCCCTTTTTCCCTCCCTCCCTCCCTCCCTTCCTTCCTCTGTCCCTCCCTTCTTCCTCCCTTCTTCCTCCCTTCTTCCTCCCTCCCTTCCTTCCTTCCTTCCTTCCTTCCTTCCTTCCTTCCTTCCTTCCTTCCTTCCTTCCTTCCTTCCTTCCTTCCTTCCTTCCTATTGCTATAGTATCTGGAGGTGGAGACTTTTTTACTTTTTTCTTTTTAATTTATTTTTGCACGTTTGTGTGTGTGTGTGTGTGTGTGTATCAGAGGGCACCGTGGAGGACCTGTGGGTGACTTTGGGAATCATTCTGGATTGCTTCTACCTCCTTCTTGCTTTGCTCTGGGATTTCCCAGGTTCTGCCCACCAGGACTGGAAGTGCATTTTCTGCCTGGCGTTTTAACATGGGATCTGAACTTCTGCTTGTGAGGCAGAATCTTAACCCCTGAGCCATTTCTCCCACCTTCTTTCTCTCTCCCTCTCTCTATGTCTGAGAGAGAACACAAGTGGAAATTCGAGGACAACTTTCAGTAGTCACCCCCCTCCCTCCACCATGTGGACTTGCAGGAATCGAACTCTGAGTTCCAAATTTGCACGAGTCGCCTTTCCTGCGGAGACGTCTCTACGCCCCTCTCCTTTCTGCTCCTGCTGCCAGAGTCAACGGGGGTCTCTCTCACACTCTTCTCATTGGACTTTGCCTGTGGTCACATGACCACCCAGAAGCTGTGGTGGGGAAGGGGATGCAGCGCCCTTACTCCACCCTTGTGCTGGCATTGAGGCTTCACCCAGGTTATCTTGCCAGGACTAAGCCAACTTCCAGGCTTCCTGGCTTGGGCCAAAGACAAGGAGCCACTGCGCCTCTGGTCCTAGTGGTGTCCAGGGCTTCGTTGTCTGACAACAGGGCTTTGCATCAAGTTCTAAACTGGGCTGCGTCCTTGAGTTCTTCCGGGGGACACAGGTGAGCCATTCCCAGGAGTTCATGACTCATTCAGGACGGGTTTCTGAGAGGCCAGGTGGTTCCCTGGCTCAGTGCCTGGGCTCAGGCCCAGGGACGTCTGTGTGGCATCATGGCTCCCGAGGGAGAGCCTCCCACAGCGACCTCTGACCTCTGGATCCTCCCCTCCGCAGGCTAACAGGACCCTGGGCTGGGATCCTGCCCCAGCCTTGGGGCACAGGTGGCCTTGCTGTTCAGGTGGTCTCAAAGCCCACAGGTGGAGCTAGAATTAAAACAGCAGGACTGGAGAGATGTCTCAGATGGCTAAGCAAGCAAAGGACCTGAGTTCAAATCCCAGAGCCCTGGAAGGTAGAGCTTTGGAAACCCCAGAGGAGCAAAGGAAGAAAAAAAAAAAAAAGGTAGAGCAATCCAGGATGATTCGCGATGTCAGCCTTGGGCCTCCACAGGCACACACAGTGCCCTCTGACACACACAGACACAAGCACAGACACAGAGAGAGAGACAAACACAAACACAGACTGATGAACAGACACACTGAGGTAGACACACACACAGAGACTGACAGACAGATGGACAGACAGACAGATACACATACATCCATGAGAGAGAGACTTAGAATGGCCTCTTATTAAATGACTTCAAAGCAGAGACGCTGTGCATTGTGTGTGTGTGTGTGTGTGTGTGTGTGTGTGTGTGTGTGTGTGTGTGTCTGCAACGGGTCCTATGTAGACCAGGCTGACGCTGAACTTGAATTCACCGTGTAGCCGAGGATGACCTTGAACTCCTAAATCGGGCTTGGTGACACAGACCCGCAATCCCAGCACTGGGGAGGAGGCGGCAGGAGGCCGAGCGGCTCAAGTCCAGGCTGGCTCTGTCAGGCTTGGCGGCAAGTGCCCACCGAGCTGTCGCACCAGCCCGGCTGTGGTGGTATGCATCCTGTGTCGCTTGCCACGAGCCTCTAGCGTCTGTCTGAGGTAGGGCAGATTCACGTGGAACTGAGCAGTCCACAGCCCTGCTTGGAGCTCAGCCCACCCCCCCCAGCTCACTCCCGCCCACCTGGTGACATCATAGGCGTAAAGAGAGGGCTCGGGACCTGTTACGCCGCAGTGACGCCAAAGTAGCAGATACATTTGTGAGCATCAGCAAGTGGGGATTCTCCCAGCCTGGCCCTGTGCACCCCTTGCCTATGCCCCTCCCTAGTTGTGTGAGCACCTCAGTAAGTAGTTGTGACTTTGGAGATCTTGTCGGAAGAGTGTGATTATCCTCGCACATATCCTCCAGACTGTCTGACGGTCCAGCTCTGTGATAGTTAATCCTGGGTGTCAACTTGACACACCTGGCATTAACCAAGATCGGCTGAGACCACACCTGGCAAGATCAGCTTAGACCACCTGAAGAGATTATCTGGATAACACAAAGACCAGCCCCAGATGCGATCCGAACCTCCCTAGATCTCATTGGAACCTCCCAGTAGCGGACCAGATCAAAGGAAGCACGGATGAGGAGAGAAGAGACTCTCTGAAGCTGTGCTGGGAAACGCTCTTCCTCCTGCCGCCTGGATTCTTCGTTTCTTCAACCCTCCAGCTCCCCCACCCTCCAGGTCTTTGATGAGACTAAAGATGAGACTAAAGACTCTCCAGGAATCCTCCAGCCTTCAGCCGTCACCCACTGGACTACTGGACTGAGCAGCTACTGGCAGCCATTGTGAGACTACCTGGTTGTATCTTGTAAGCCAACACAATAAATTCCCTTCACACACACACACACACACACACACACACACACACATTCGTTCTGTTGATTCTGTGACTCTAGAGAACCCTGACTGATTCAAGCCTGGTGCCTGCCCCTGCTGTGATCTGAGGAGGTTTTTAAGCCTCTCTGAACCTCAGGTTCTCATCTAAAAGGCACAGCGGAACTAGGGGTTTTATTCTGATTGGCGGTTCTTGGTCACAGTCCTTAGTCCAGCTTGGCAGGAACACTCACACCAGTAGGAGCCAAGGGAACTGACCACACCAGATCCACATAATGGCCGAGAGAGGCACAATCCTCGCTCGCCAGACCAGCCTGTCCGGCCCAGTGTACACAAGGATGCCCTCGTCCTCCACCAGCTTCCTGTACTTTATTCACCTGTCCAGGGCCTAGTCCCACCCACCTTGGGCTTGGCCTTCCCCATCAACTAGACACTCTCAGGCTTGCTCTGGGCCTAACTCAACTACTAATTCTCTATGAATGTGCCTGAGCTTGAACCTTCATTGTCAAGTTGATGCCTGTATCTACCTACGATGCCAGGGTTCTCTGTGGATGAACAGAGCTGGTGTGGACGAGGCCTTGGGGTAGTGATGCCCTGGTGCTCCGTACGCACCTGTCAAAGGAGCAGTTACTCCACATCGAACACTCCATCATGGGGTGTTGTCACGGGGCACGGGAGGGGGTCTCGGAAGCCCCAGCCAGCTACCCCAGCCCAGGCAGAAGGATTCGTCTCTTGCCTCCTGGCTTCTAACCAGCAGTCTGTGACTTTTTTAGACCAAGACCTCCAATCCCTGCAGCCCCCCAAGTGTAAAGTTTTTGCCTCCAAAACACGCCACACCATGGCCTAGATGGAAGCTAATGATGTGCCGGAACCGTGGAGCCAATCGTGGGGAGAAGGGAGAGAAAGGTCTGGGGAGGAGAGGGTTTTTTTTTTTTTAATTTTGTTTTTATTTTTGCTCTTTTACAATCTCATATATGTAGACAATGCATTTTGATCATAGCTCCCCTGTCTCCCTCCTGCTTCCCTGGACATTTCCCTAGCATGTCCACTTCCTGCCTTTATGTCTTAATTTTTTACATTGGACAACACAAAATAAGATGTGAGCAATCAACGAAAATACATTAAGAATGTAGATAGCTACGATTGAGCTTCCAGTTCCACGTGGTTAAAACCACTGAGAAAGCTGGAGAACAGCAGCTTTAGCCATCCTCTGGTGTGAGCACACGGAGCCCCGGCCCATGGGAGGCCTTCACGGGTGAGTACACAGATGTGGAATCAGGGTTTTGGCGGGCAGGATGGTATGTCACACTATTAATCATTCAGCTGTCCACAGGTCAGAACACGGAATGTAGACATAGTCTCATCTCTCTGCCACCGTCTGACACACATGGGACACAGGAGCCACATGTGCAGTGCCTTGTAGGGGCAGGTGGGTATTAACAGGTGGGTTTTATAACCTCAGGGTTGGCAGGTGGGCTGAGGGGGCGGGGTCTGGAAGAAGTCTCTCTCTTTGTAAGGTGATATCCTGTCTTTTGCCCAGCCCAGGAGGTGTGGACGGGCAGTCTCTGATCTTGACCTCGATGCCACTAAGGATCAGGGGAGCACCAGCTGGCCTTTGGGGGGCAGTGAGCATCAAGCAGGAGCTCTGCCCTGAGGATGGGGGTTGTCATGGTTTGAAATGTGTCCCCCACAGTCTCATGTGTTCTGCAAGGTCATGGCACCTTGAGAGGTGGAGCCTAGCTGCAGTCACAAGGGGTGGGGCTTGAGGTGGATGAGTCCCACCTACCTCCAGGAGAAGTCTGCCTTTGCAGCAAGCAGTCTGCAGCTCTTGGCTTCCAAGATGTCTGCGGTGACTTAGCCTCCTCCAGCTGTGGCCAGCCAGCCATGCCGCCTCTGCTTTGAGAGACTGTGTCTCCCCTCTGGAACCGTAAGCTGAATAAATCTCCCTTTCTCCCTTAAGTTGCTTGACTTTGGGTGCTCTCTCACAGCAATGGTTAAGAGTAACTGTTACAGGGGTGGAGGACAGGAAATTTCACTACCAAGCAGGTCCAGGAAGTCCTCCATGCCCCTCCCTGGCCCTCATCCCTGTACCCCCACAGGGTACTGGAATGTTGCCTTCCCCCAAGGCAGGACCTAGGGGGTCTTGGGTTGCTGTGGCTGTGTAAGAAGTCCTGGGAACTATGCTGATTTTTTTGCATGTTACGATTTCTTATGTCTTTTGGCCCCAGGACTTCATCCATGGTGCATTGCTCTTGGCCCAGATTCAGTGTGAGCAAGTGTGGGGGGGCTTCTTTTGAGGTTGCGGGGAGGGTCTGTCTGGGTCTTTTCCAGCTTCTGGTGGTGGCCCGTGTCTCTTGTTTGGGTGGCCCCTCTTCCATGCTTGTTATCTCTGTCCCCTGAACCTCCTCAGGTTTCCTGTATCCTTAAGACTCTGCTGACATCATCCTGGGCTCCCTTCTTATGATAACCCCACTGATCATGGGGGTCCCGCCCAGTCACCCAGGCTGTGATGGTCAGTGTGGGCGTGTCTGTGGGCGTCTCCAGACAGGCCAAGGTCAGGAGGGCCCTGACCTTATCCACTAAAGATTTGCCTAGCTAACAGCTTGGAGTACTTTGGATAATTCGGTCACATCCCAGTAGTATATAAAGACTTGGGGCTGAGGGTTGGAGAGATGGCTCAGGGGTTAAGATTCTACCTCACAAGCAGAAGGACATAAGTTCGAATCCCAATTCCCATATAAAAGTGTCAGCTGAGAACTGGTGGTGGCTTGAACTTCTGGTCCTGATGGCCGAAATCCCAGAGCCAAGCGAGGAGGTAGAAGCAATCCAGGATGATTCCCAAAGTCACCCTTAGTCCTCTACAGGGACACACAGTGCTCTCTGACACACACACACACACACACACACACACACACACACACACACACACCCTCATACTCACACGTAAAAAAAAAAAAAAAACCCAAATCAAATCAAAACAAAAGACTTGGGGCTGAGGAGATGCCCCCCTCTTAACTCCTCTGTTTGTTGTGGGGTCCTGGGGACTGAACCAAGGACCCTATGTGTGTTAGGCAAGCGCTGCAACTCCAGCCCTCCACAGTTCTTAAGCAATTCCCCAATGGTCCCTTTTCTCCTTTCAGCCACTGCTGAGCCCACTAGTTGCTGTCAGATTGCTGCAGCGAGCAGCCTCTTCCCTTGGACTTCCTGTCTCCACCCTGGGCTGCTTCATGTCCCCTGGGCCCCACGTCCTCCCAGGAGTGCTTCAGTGTGCGGCTCTGACCACAGAGAACAGTTCTCTGTCCAAAACCTTGCGGGCTCCCTATTGCTTTCTGAGACCCCCCATACCTCCATGTCCCCCGCGCCACAGCAGGGTTGTAAGAAGGGGCTTTGCTTGCTCCCCAGTAGACCTCACTGTTATGGCTGCATTCGGTGTCAACTTGACAGCTGCAGACTGTTTGGAGCACCGTTGTGGATAGTTAATAGTTGAAACGGCCCTTGAGCAAGTCTGCAGGTGCTTGACTGATTGCTGTGGAGAACCCAGCCCATAGTGGGTGGTGCTTTCCAGTGATGGACAGGATCATAGGAGATGCAAGGAGGAGGGACTTGCTCTTCCCTTATCCGGTGTTGACTTGCTGTGCAGTCCACTCTGCATGCACGTTGTTCGCCTTTAGAGCGTCTGGCCTTCTTTGTTGCTGCTGCTGCTGCTGCCTCTGTCATTGGCTGACTTAAAGCTTCACCTTTTCCACCACGTTGTTGCTGCTCCCGCTGCCTTTGGAGCCTGGTCTCTAGGCCTTGTTGCTATTTGCTGTTCATCTCTGACATCGGAGCCCAGCGTCTTCGACCCTCCAGAGAAGTAAAGGCTTGAGACCTTGGGATCTTTTGGCTTTGTGGAACATTCGGGTCAAAAGAATGAGGCAGCTACGAGCGGCTACTTTGAAGGACAATTTTTTATTGTGAATCATTTTAATAAACTTATTTATATATCTATTGCATTCTATAGATTCTGTCTCTTCAGAGAACCCTGACTAATACATTTGCCTTTCTTACAGGGCTGATCAAACATCCTGGCTCGCTGAGGCATGTCTAGGTTCAGCATGTTTGGAAAACCCCTCGGCCCAGAGCAAACCGGGATGGCTGGTCACCCCAGTACCATGTTGGGGTCTCCTTCAAGTCTGTGGCTATGATTTGATTCAGGAAATGGACCTGCCACCATATTACACCCCCCCCCCGTGCCCCTGTACCCATTAGGAGTGTGTTGAGTGGCAATCGACTGAGACCTGATTACAGCGGCTGAAATGAATGCAGATTTATTTGTTATTTATTACTTTTCCTGTAGCAAGAAGTTCTGAGGAGGACTGTTAGCCTCAGGTCATCAGCATGAGAAGGTGTGAGCTGATAATTCTGCAATTCTCTTGGCCATAAAATGGCTGCCTTGGCTCCAGCCATCATGTCCACATTCAAGGCAGGAAGATGAGAAGTTGTCAGATTCCCCCCTTTATCAGAAAAGTCTTGATCTTCCTTCTATCATTATGGGGGTATAGGGCATGGTGCCTGGAGTTGGATCACCAAAGTTTGTACCCCAGCTCCACCCCTTTCTAGTTGAGCTACTCAGCCAACCAGCCGCGCACAGTTGCCTTTGGGCGTGGAGTGTGCAGCTACGGGACGGGAACCAGCGCTCAGTGGGCGCTCATCAAACCCCAGGATCATTTAGTTGTCCACTCTGCTAGATCTGACTTTCCTGTTTCCCTGATGTCAAGGATGGCTAGAGTGGAGCGTTTATCATTTTCAGCATAGGGTCAGGCAAGGAACAAGGTGTCTGGGGATGAAGTTTGGCATCTGCACGTGGAAACCTCTTGCTCCAAAGTCAAGAGCCAGCCTGGGCATCGCCACCTCTAGGAAGCCTTCCCGGGCTCCTGCTGTCAGCCTGCCCTGGTGAAAGCGTCTCTGTACTGTCCTCCGACTGCATTTCTGGTCTCTCTCTCATCTGCTGCTCTGCTCTAAAGCCAGACCCCCTTGCACCCCTTGCTGGGTAAATAAGGTCATTCCCCAGATTGGACTCTCACGTGTAGGGGGCAATCATGGTCCTGCCTCCAGCAGCTGACAGCTGACAGACAGCTGAGTAGTTGGTGGGTGGGTCAGCTTATGGAGCTTTAGTTGGGCACCCCTGTAAGGCATCAGGGGCTGGGGGCGTGGCCCCAGCGGATCAGCACATTCATTCTTAGGAATAGCCCAGATGGATGGTGCCTCTGGCCAGGGGACGGGTGCCCCCTTGAGACTCTGGGTGCTTTCGTCTTGGGTCCACTTGCTCAGGATCCTCTCCCAGCCCCTCCCTCCCACCTTCTGCATGGTGTTGGCCACTCCCAGCACCTGGCCCAGAGCTTGTCTCACACACACACACACACACACACACACACTCTCTGACCTGACTCTGCAGGGGGTAGAGACCTGCTGAGAGCCAGCGATTGTCCCTGAACTCTGGACATCCTCGTCCTGTGGCCTGGCCCCTTGAAGTGGGGTGAGGCTGGCTCCGGGGAGACCCTGGCCTCCACCTGCTACTGGGAGCCTCAGAGAACCTGCTAGACTATTGTGGCAATGGGATCTGGAAGCTTCCACCGTCAGAGCTGTACTAGTGCACAGCCTGAGACAGAAGGCGGGTGTCCACCAAGCCTTTAATCCTGATCCTTTATACCCACCTGCCCCTTGTTCCCATTAGCAACTACCTTCAAGGCCCAGATGGTCTGAGGCCTAAACGAAGGTGTCTGCTTCTGGCCCCAGAGGGCCAGGAGCTCCAAGGAGGTGTGCATGAGTGAATGGTCTGAATGAATGAGTGAATGCATGAGTGAATGATGGGAATGAGTGAATGCATGAGTGAACGATGTGAATGAGTGAATGCATGAGTGAACGATGTGAATGAATGAATGCATGAGTGAACGATGTGAATGAATGAATGCATGAGTGAACGATGGGAATGAGTGAATGCATGAGTGAATGATGTGAATGAATGAATGCACACATGAGTGAACGATGGGAATGAATGAATGCATGAGTGAATGATGTGAATGAATGAATGCACACATGAGTGAACGATGTGAATGAATGAATGCATGAGTGAATGATGTGAATGAATGAATGCACGAGTGAACAATGTGAATGAGTGAATGCACACATGAGTGAACGATGGGAATGAATGAATGCACGAGTGAACGATGCGAATGAGTGAATGCACGAGTGAACGATGCGAATGAGTGAATGCACACACGAGTGAACGATGGGAATGAGTGAATGCACACACGAGTGAACGATGTGAATGAATGAATGCATGAGTGAACGATGTGAATGAATGAATGCATGAGTGAATGATGTGAATGAATGAATGCATGAGTGAACGATGTGAATGAATGAATGCCCAGGCTGCAGAGAAGGAAGTTTATTGTTGTACAGGGCCGGCTCTTGGGGCTTCCTGGGAACGGACAAGATGCATCACAGCTGCATTTTCTGGAAGAGCAGAGGCCAGAGTGAGGGATTCTGGGACATGCCACTTTCACGGTCTACACGAGGCTCTGTGGGTGGTAGGCCCTGGGGGAGGGGCATAGGGGGCAGCCCCTGGGGTGGCCTTGTCTCTGCCCCACGAGTCTGGGCTTCCAGCTTTTCAGATCTCAGAACAGGTGCTGCCCCTGTTGTGGGGGGCGTGGGCTTCTCCCCGTGCCCTCCTCACCATATATGGCCACCCATGCACCCCTCCGTTCCCAATTCCTCCTCCTCCCATTGCTGGGTGCTCTCCCTGCCCACTCAGGTCTATCAGGTGACCTTGAATGTGGCCTACAGGGAGCCTGGAATAAGTGAGCCCAAGAAAGAGCCGGTGAAGGGGGCATGTGAAGGGGGCACGCAGGAAGGGCGCGGAGGACCCACCTCGTTGATCCAGTCGATGTAGGCGGACACGCGGGTGAAGACCGTGGGCTTCTTGCGGGTGTTGCAGCCCAGCGGAGAGCCAAAGCTCACGACGCCGTGCACCGCCCAGGAGCCGTTCTCGGCCTGGCAGTTCAGGGGGCCACCGGAATCACCCTACAAGGGAGTGGGCAGGCCCTCAGCCCAGGCCTTGGCTCTCGATGCTGACTTAGGGTGAGAGGGGCTGGGGAGGGGGTGAGTGCTTTCCGCAGCCACGGTACCCTCTATGCAGGCCTCCGACTGCCCATGGTGAGGGAGGTGGAAGATATATAGGGGTCCGTCTTGTGCCTTGGCCTTATTCGGGGAAGTCCTGGGACAGCCAACCAACTCTTGATTTGCTGTGAGTCTTGGGATGACGCCAGCCCTCTCTGGGATCCCCATTTCCCCGGCCTCTCAGAAGCCCTGGGGATGGCTGCACCAAGGGCATGTTGAGTCCCTGACTGTCTTGGGTGTTTTGGGGTACCCATAGACAGTGAATCTCTGTCTTCCTGGGCTGAATTGCCGAGCCTACAGGAGCCTGTGTGGAGGGTGATGGAAGTGTCTTCTATGGCTGCTGGACTCGCTGGGCCCTTACGGTGGTCCTGACAACAGTTTGGCCCCCTCTTTTTGGTGCTGCGTGTGGGTCTGCATGTGCAGGTGTGCGTCCGTGTGTGAATGCATGTGAATGTGGAGGCCAGAGAATCACCCCCTGCTACACCTCCTCTCCCTAGAGCTCCCCCATTAGGCTGGCTGGTGTGGGGGCTGGTTCAGGCCTTCCGGGGTCCCCTTGAGTACTGACCAAACTGAGCAGCAAAAATCAGCAGTTTGAACTTGGCTCTTTGTGCCTTTGGGCGGTCCTGTGTGGGCTGCGGCCAGCCTCGGCTGGGAAGCCATGCTGACCTCACTGTGTTCTCTCCTGGTCGTTTACTAAGTGGGGACAGGCCCACGTGGTCCCAGAGTTGTAAAAGAATGTCTACCTTGAAACTGCTGACTGAGGACTAAGCAAGTCATAATAATTTAGTTTCCCATGAAATATCCTCCCATTACATTCATTCCTTCTTGTTTTTACAAGATTGTGCTGTTCTTTGATATGTTTGCTCTAATTGAAGATTTTGGATGGTTGCCCAACTTTCACATATATACACTGAGTAATTTAGAATACACTTACCTCAGTCTCACTCTTGGTGAGATCCCTCCGACCCCGACCAGGTTTAATTCCCACCGATCCCCCTTGTGGACTTTGCATTGATCTGGCGCACCTGGTCTTTTTGCCTGGGTTCTGGGGCTTGAGTTCAAGTCATGCTTGTAGCACAAGCCCTCACCCCTGAGCCATCTCTCTGGCCCCACTTTATACATATCTGGAGCGCTTCAGTGGCAGCCTGCTCGAGCGTATGGAGTTAAGTGTTGGCTGCAGGGCTGACAGGTGGCTGCTATACCCAGCCTCCCACGTGCTGGGGGGTCAATAGAGCGGGGAGTAGACCCGGGTGATGGCCGTCCAGAGTCTCCTATCCCATCCCCTCCGAGGGAGGAGTTTGTTCCTTCCCACCCTGCTCTGCGCTCCTTGGCTGCCTGGTCACGGGAGTGGGAGAGAGCCGGGTGCAGGGCTGGGACACTCACGTTGCAGGCAGAGATGACGCCGTCACCGCCCGCGCACACCATGGTGGTCTTCACCCTGAAGGACCACCAGTCCCACTTGGAGCAGGTAGCGTGATCCACCACGGGCTGCAGACCCTGCTGCAGCTCGTCTGCAATGGGGCCGTTGGCTGAGAAGAGAGGGAGGAGGTGAGGGGGAAGCCAGCCCTGCCCCCCAGCCCTGCCCCCAGCCCTGCCCCCAGCCCTGCACCCCCTTTGGCTGAAGGCCAGGGCTGAGCTGGATTGGACCAGGCTGGGATCTACGCAATGCAAGCGAGTGCTCAAACATACAATGCTGTGGGAAGCACATGTGTACCCCTTCATCAGGGGCTAATCTAGGGTCCAAACCCTTGGGTCGGGGTCCCCTGGAGGTAAGACAGGGAGGGCAGGGAACCCAGAACTCATCTGCAGACACCCTCCAGGAATAGCAAATCGGGAGGCTTCTTTCATTTGGGGTGGGCTGGAGAGCACGCTGTGGACCAGGCCAGACACAAATCTCTCTCTGCAGCCCAGACGGGCCTTGACCGTGCCATGCTCCGGCCTTGCCCTCCTCAGCGGCCGCGATTACAGGCCTGTACCACCATGGCTGGCTTGAAGGTTGAGCTGTCAATCATTTCTTTGGTAGGCTCTGCCTTCTGTGACACACAGTCCCGGCCTTTCTCTCCCAGGATGCCTTAAGAACTCACCTGCGTTTCTTCTACGTCTCCTGAAGTTTCTATTTGCCTCCAACCCTGTAGCTAACTTAGACATAGGTCAGGCAGGAGACTTAGCCCTCCCCACACAAGTGGCTGATTTAGATTATTACTTTTACTTATTTTATTTTTTCATACAGCATCTCAGGTCGCACAGGCTGGCCTTGAACTCGCTATGTAGCCAAAGATGACCTTGAACTCCTGATCCTCCTGCCTCCACCTCCCCATGAGGTGAGGCTGGGAATTCTGGGATGCCAGGATATGTTGCCATGTCTGGCTTCTGGGATTTCTTTATCTGACATGGACCAGGAGTCCAGCCCGGCTGCAGACACCCAAAGTCCTCTAGCCTAGTGGGTCTCCATGACACCCAGTCGGCTTGGTAGAGTCCATCGCTTGGTTTGTGCTGAATAAATACTAGCTACAGTTATTGAGAAACTTGAAAAAAAAAAGCAGTAAAAATGCTAGCCAGAAGAAGCCTGGTGGGCTGGGGGGAGTGTGGGGTGTGCTGATCTTGGGTAGCACTTCCTCCAGGAAGTTACCCGGATTCTCTGCCAGTCTGTACTCACTCCAGAGGCGGCCCCAGCCGGTGACGAAGCAGGGGTAGTCTTGAGGCAGCAAGGTGTCGGCCTGGGGGAGGCAGGCCACCTGGATGGTGTCGCTTAGCTCCACGGGCTCCGGCAGCTTGATGAGCGCGATATCGTTTCTGGAAGCCGAGCAGAGGGCCGAGTGGGCGGACAGGCTAGCTGTGGGGATCCAGCCCGGAGGCGGCCGGGGATCACGTGTACATCGGGTCCCCAGAGGCGTCTCAGCCAACAGGGATGTTGGCGGACAAATGACCGTTCTCTCAGGAGTGCCTGCCCGTGAGACGGGCTTAGCCTCCACCTGCTGCCCGTGAGACGGGCTTAGCCTCCACCTGCTGCCCGTGAGACGGGCTTAGCCTCCACCTGCTGCCCGTGAGATGGGCTTAACCACCTGCCAAACCCTCCCAAGATTTACAGGTGGAGACCCTTAGAACCACTGTGGGTTTGGAGCCAGAAGGCAATATTAACCACAGAAGGTATGTATGCTGGGGGGCAGTGGGGTGGCTCGGTGGGTAGAGGCACCTGAACACAAACCTGGCAACTTGTGTTGGATTCCTGGAACCCACATGGAAGGAGAGAACGGGACCTCCATGCGTGCCAATGCATATGCTCTCTCTCTCTCTCTCTCTCTCAAATAGATAAATAAAATGCCAAAGAAAGGAAGGTGTGGACTGCGGAGATGACTCAGGGGGTAAAACCTTTGCCTCAGAAGCAAAAGGACTTGAGTTCAGATCCCAGATCCCATTTAAAAACTCTGGGCAGGAATGCAATTCCAGTCTTGGAGGGCGGAGCTCGGGAAACCCCAGAGCAAAGCAAAAGGAGGCAGAGCCTCTAGGATGATTCCCAGAGTCACTCTTGGGCCTCCACAGGCGCACACGCGCGCGTGCACACACACACACACACACACACACACACACACACACACAGATATGGGCAGATGCACGTCAATGTTCTCTGTTGTCAGAAAGCAAGTTGGTGATACCGATGGGACCTGACTTGACGCCCGGCTTTGCCTCACCCTGGGCTGTGTAACTGGGGACGTATTCCTTAACCTCTCTGAGTTTTGTTTCCTAAGGTTGGGAGGGTGTCCCCTCAGGGCACCGCAGGCTGCAGGTGGCATGGGTGCCAGGCACAGCAGCAGGCTCGGCAGCTCCGTCTAGGCAAGCCTCCACCCACGCTGTCCTGGGACCCTGGGTGGACGGGTGGGCACTCACTGCACCAGGAGGGAGTTCCACTTCTCGTGCACGTAGATGGTGTCCACCTCTGAGAACACGGAGCCCTCCTCATCCTCCACGGTCAGGCTGTTCTTGCCCAGGGCCACGCGGTACGTCAGGGATTTGCTAGTGGGGGGGATGGAGAGCGGTCAGGGGGCTGCCGGCAGGGCCAACGGAGAACTGGGTAGTCTGGTGACTCAGTCCCGTGGCCTCCATGGACCCCCGTTGGGGAAGGGGTATCTGTTCCCACGAACCCTGTGCAGGCTCAGGAGAAATGTCTGGGGAATTGGAGCTGGGGGCTGCTTTGGGGGGTGGCCTTCCTGCTCCACGTGGGCAGGCTGGGGCCAGTGCTCCCAGGTCAGATGGCCACCGTTGGAACTGACCCTTCAGGGAAGCTGAGTTACCATTGAAATGTAACAGCCACCCACCTGACCCTTGACCCTTGACCCCTGACTCCTTACCCCCACTTCACCCTGGTCTCCCTCCCTATTGCTGATTTTTGTTGTTGTTATTATTATTTTTAAATAGCATCTTACTAGGTAGCCCAGGCTGGCCCTCCATGGTGGGATGACCACGTTGCTTCTCTGACTCTTCTTAATCAAGCTCTTCAAAGAGCTGCTAAATATGTCCGGCTTCTTCACAAAGCCCTTCCCGTTGCTCCGCCTCCCTTGGGGCTTGTCTTTCCTCTGTCCCTCCTCCTCCCCCCCACTCTGCTAATACTGCTGGGCTGTTCTGGTACTTTTTCAGAAGTCCAGCAGACCTCAGGGCCTTTGCACTGACTTTTCTCTCCACCTGGGACATCCTTCCTGAGATCTGTCTCCCTCCTTCTCTTCTCCTCTCCTTCCCTCCCTCCCTCCTTCTCTCTTTCTCTTTCCCTTCTTTTCTTCTTAGTGTTGGTCTATCTCCTTTTAAATGGAACCACCCATGCTTCCCCTGCCTCTCTCGGCTTTATTTGGATTTGCCATCTGATTTGTTACCTAGTTACTCCTCTGCCTCCCACTAGACTATAAGCTCCCTAGAGCTCAGCCTTTTATCTCCATTGTGCTTTCCTGGCGCATAGTAGGTGCATGAGAAATGCTTGTCGACTGAATGACTGAGCAGCCGAGTTGGTGGATGGCAGGAGTTCTTACAGCTCGTGCCTAGAGCGAAGATGTTTTTTTATCTAGAGTGTGTGTGTCTTGGGGTGCCGTCCTTACTCACTCGATGCAGTGGGCAGCAGTGAGGACGAAGCTGCTGGAGATCAAAGTGCCCCCACATGTGTGCCTCCAGGTGTCATCCTTGAGGTACTGGAGAGAGACCTGTGGAAGGGCCGCGTCAGTCACGGGGGACCCCAGCCCCGCCCCCCACCTCCAGTGCCCAGCGTGCTTACCTGCCAGGGCCAACTGTGGGGAACCGCGTCGTCTCCTCCCACCACCCTGGCTGATAGGCTGGGCAGGAAGCTGGGGACCCCGCAGCTGGTGGCTGGGGAGAGAGGGGAGCACAGGTGAGTGGAGGGGTCCTGTCCCTGGGGAGGAGCGGGTGGAGGGTGTCCTCCTCCATGAGGGGGGACCTAGCTCCATGGGCCTTGACTTCTCTTTCTGTCACTTGGGAAGAAGATCGCTGGCCTGGGTGTACCCCGAAGTGATTACACAGGCGGTCTACCGCACTGGAGAACCCATGAGGAATGGATGCTTGGGACGGCTAAGAAGAGGGGTGGCCAATATGGATGTGGGGACACATGGTCCTTGTGGGGACACCTGGTCCTGATCCTTTCAGGGTCACAGCACGGGGCGGGGTGGGGGGATTGAAGCCGAACTCCACAGAGCTCTGTGTGGTCATGTCTGGGGAAGCCGTGCAGAAAGGTCAGGAGGGCGCGAGGCCCACCGAGGCTCACGCCAAGGCCGTGCTGTGAGCCCCCACGTGATCTGGGTAGGGCTCCCCGTGCTGCTGAACCTTGGGGTCCCCACTGACGAGTGGAGATGCAGGTGGACCCCAAGCTTCCGGGCCGTTCGTATGGGAGCTGCAAGGACTCTTAACCTCGCGCTCATCATACTTGCTACAAACAAACACCAACCAACCAAAGCAGCAAAAACAAGCTGGTGCAATTCAGAGTAACTTGCCCAGCACCGAGAGGAAGCGGCCTTTAAGTTGCGTCCCTTGGCTCATAATCTGGAAGAATGTCTTACAAACGGGAGCCGCAGACCCAAAGAGAAGCCAAGGTGAAGCTCATGGGGTGGGGTAGGGGTTGGGGTAACCTCAGGATTTCCCACACCCGAATATTCTCACACCCAGGAAGGCCTTTCCTAGCCCTCCTTGAAAAGGTGGGCACAGAGCTGTCTGTCTGAAGCTGACCACAGAACCCCACAACGCCCCAGAGACCAGCCCAAGTTCACAGCCCACTGGCTGCCGCAGGTCTCCAAGCCCCTCCCCCCCGCTTACCGCAGGCCAGGAGAGCAGCGAGGACCGTGATGCCCAACATGGCGTGGGTGCGCAGGGTGGCCGGCTGACCAGCGGGCAGAAGTACTTATAGGTAACAACGGGGTGAGCCCACAGGGTCTCAAGGCTGAGTCACGCCTGGGCACAAACCTGTTCAGATGGGGCCCTTTTCCCTGACCTTGGTGGTTATTGGTTAATGTGGGCAGCAGGAGATAGGGTTAGCAGGAATCCTGGGTTTTCCAAGAAGCATAGGATGGAACAAGTTCATGGGGCTTCATCCTCCCTCCACCTCTGCTGTTGTTGACTGTTTTTAGGACCGTCTGGGTCTAAAGAGAAATACCTCCATCTGGATACTTTCCTACAGATTTCCAAGACCTTGAAGCATTCCTGGGGGCCCCTCAAGGCCCCGTCGGTTGGCTTGGTGTCCACCTGAGGTGGGCCCCACGTGAGGTCACCTGTGTCTGGATGTGGGCCTTTCTGGCACTGGCTCCGGGTGGAGCGGCCTCCCTCCTGCAGGCATGTGAATGGTGCCAGTCCTTCTGGCCCCCGACCCTGTGCCCACAGCAGCTGGGCACAGGACGAGATGAGCCGGTGGACCCGACTATGTGCTGGGTTGGCTGACTTAGGTGCTGGCCAGAAGTAGTCCCATGAGGGGTCCTGGGCTCCCCTGTGGGCAGAGGGTGGTGCTTGGCTTTAGATTGGGCCACCTGCTTCAAGATGTGACTTCTTTGTTTGCTATGTGGTGACATGTTGCATACACCAACACCAAGCCCACTGGCTAATATGCCCTCCCTCCCTGTGACTGTGCATCTGCTGTGTGTAGACACCTTGACAGGACCCTGTTCAGCAGGGTGTGTGTGTGTGTGTGTGTGTAGATCCCTGTCGGCCAGGGCAAGAAGTGAGAGATGATTGTGGCTGGAAATGTGTTGAATGAGATTTGTTCTGGGTGGGAACCTGATGGGGTGCAATTGGTTCTGACCAGAATGAATCGAACAGCTTAAGGGAAGGATTGTCAGAAGCCCCTGAGCCCCACAGGCCTCAAGATTTCTAGGGCCTGTCGTTGGGGACCTAGGACCTGAGGGTCAGGTAGTGTTGGAAAAGCAACCACAAGAGATTAGGGTGAGAGATGGTGAGGCTCGGCCAGATGATGTCCTGAGGGCCTCAGGAGACAAAATGCCAAGGTCTGAAGGGAGAGGGTAGGGCAAGAGCCTGAGAAAAGGGCAGGTGCCAGGGCCAGGCGCCAGGGCCAGGGGCCAGGGGCAGGGGCCTGGACTTCACCAGGCTGTGAGGCAAGACTTGGCAGCTGTTGCCTCTTGGATGAGATCCACTAAGCAGGCAGGCTTGGGAGCCGGTGGGAATTCTCCCCAGAGAGAGTTTGAATAGTTCACCAAAGGGATGAACAGGGGTGTTAAGATTTCATCATAGAACTAGAGAGATGGCTCAGGGAGTTAGACTCCGCCTTGCAAGCAGAAGGTCCTGAGTTCAGATTCCAGATCCCACATAAAAACACTATGTGGTCCTGGTGGGAGGAGCTTGGGAAATCCCTGAGTGAAGCAAAAAGGAGGTGGAAGCAATCCAGGGTGATTCCTGAAGTCATCCTTGGTCCTCCACAGGGGACACACAGTGCCCTCTAACACACACACACACACACACACACACACACACACACACATTTCACTGTGGTTCCGGGGGGGCGAGGTTCTGGGGGTTTGGCGATGGTGCGGAGGCTTAATGAGAAGTCCTGGGACTTTTTTTTTTTTTTTTTTTTTGACATAGGTCTCATTTGGCCCAAGCTGGTCTCAAACTCCTGTTCTTCCTGCCTCAAGATTGGCATGGGGGGAGGAGGAGGCATACAGGATCACTGAGTCTTATTCTCCGTAGGGATGGACAGAAGGCGGGGGTCCATCAGGCTCAGGGTCCATCACCCACCATCAGACCTATTCAATGAGAGCCCCTCTCTTTCCATCCCTCTCCTGTCCGAGCCCCTCCCACCGGCATGCTAGGGATTCTGTTACTCTTCCCTCGCACAAGGGCTTTGGGCAGAGGTGACGCTTAGCCTGAAATATTGTGTTGGTGATGGCGGCATGGCAGGATCGGGGAGGTAGCAAGTGGGGGGTGGTGTACCCCAGGATATCCACTGCCTCCCAGGGCAGGCTTGTAACCCAGTTACAGGGAGCCGCATACTTCCAAAATCCCGCCCATGGCCACCTGGGGGCAGCAGCACCCAACCAAATTGAAAACTGTGACCCCCCCACTTTTCCCCCACCAGGGGAGACTGAGATGTGTCTAGCACCTACACCTGGAATGCTTTTTTTTCTCTCATGTATGTGTGTACTGAGGGTGTGCATGTGAATGTGTCGTAGAAGGTCCAAAGGTGACATCAGGAATCATCCACGATTGCTCTACCTCCTTACAGCGTTACTCTGGGGTTTCCCAGGTTCTGCCTTCTAGGGCCAGAAGTGCAAGATGCCACCATTTCCACCTGGCATTTTTATGTGGGATCTGAATTCGGCTCCTTCAGGTCCTTCTGCTTTCGAGGCAAAGGCTTAACCCGTGACCGTTTCTCCAGCCCATGCGTGTGTTTCTAAGGTGTTCACCGATGTGCAGGTGTATGTATGTACTTGAGTGCCCTTGAACGTGCTTTGGAGGCCCCAGGGCGATCCTGGGAATCATCCTCGCCCGCTCTTCCATCATATCGCGAGGGCTGGTCTAGTGAGCCACCTCGCCCTAGACATTCCCAGCTCTGCTTTCCAGAATTTCTAGGATTACAGGTGGACCACCATACCTGCTGGGTGGGCATTTTTACATGGGATCTGAACTCAGGTCCTTCTGCTTTAATCCACTGATCCGTCTCTCCGGCCTGGAACTCACGTATCATCCCATTTCCCGGTGACCTGTGTCAGTTTCTTGAGACAGGGTCTTTAAAACCAGGACTTCAGGGCTGGAGAGGTGGCTCAGGGGTTAAGCCTCCGCCTTGCAGGCGGAAGGTCCCGAGTTCGGATCCCAGATCCCACGTATAGACGCCAGACGGAAGCGGGGGCGGCCTGCGCTTCTGATCCTGGTAGGGCGGAACCTGTGAATCCCAGGGCAGAAGGAGGTGGAGGCGTCCATGGTGGTTCGCGAATTCGTCCGTGGTTCTACACATACACAGACACACACATACACATACACACAGACGCGCGCGCGCACATACACACAGTTGAATAAATAATAATAATAATAATAATAATAAATTAAAAATAAAATAAAATAAAATAAAACCAGGACTTCAGTTTCCCTGTTTGGAATCTGGAAGCAGGAGTCGTATGTTGAAAGCACAGGTGCGGCCTGCCTGCCCCCTAGTGGTGCGAGTCGAGGGTCGCTCACCAGCACCCTTCTCACGGAAGGTGACACAAAATAACCACGTTATAGTTACATAGATGTAACCCTGTCTCGTGTGTATCTTCCATTGGGAGTCTTATCCTTCCCCAGGCTGACACGAAGCCCAACACCATCCTCCATTAACCACCAAAGAACCACACACACATAAGAATATAGAATTTTATCTCATTTTAGTTAAAAAAAATAATCGTACCACCGAATGAAGAAGTAACTTTTTTTTTTTTTTGATTTTTCTTTTCTTCCGGGGTATGAAGGGAAGCCGAAAAGAAAGCAAAAAGCCAAAAAGAAAAATTTATATTTATCTGTATAAACATATCCGCTAAGGCAAACGCAAGCCAGGACCAGGGCTGCTGCGCTGGGCTTGGTCTCTCCTACTTTCTGAGGGTCCTAAAGCCGAAAAAATAAAACCTCTGCAGGCCCCACGGAGGCCTCTTGGGGGGGGGGGTTTGCAGCGTAGTAAAATAAAGAGTCATGTTTTGAAAAGCAGTGAGTTGACGCGACACACTCGGAAGGAATGCTGCATAACTGGGGCCTGGATGGCCGGTCAGCAGCTTGGGCTGAGTGAGGTCACAGCTTCACGACAAGCAACGGGACCTACAACACGTGAGCAGGCTCGTGGGGGCTGCGGAGGAGCGGGCGGCCTTGCGACTGCCTGTCTAGTGTGAGCTCCAGGGTCCCCCTCTCCCCGCTGTGCTTCCTAGGGGTGGGCGTGACAGGCAGGTTCTGTCGCTGGTGACAAAGCAGGAGCATCATGGGGGGGACTTGGAAGAGGAGGTGCCGGGTGTTGCTATCTACTGTCAGAGCACACGAAAGCAATCCCTGGGGGGTGGGAGCAGAGCTGCCTGGGTCCAGGGAAGACATTCCCTTCTGAACCCCACCATTCTCTCCAAGGCCCCCTGGGGGAGACGCTATGCTGGCTTGGGAAGGGGTCAGGAAAGCAATCCTGGTCTTCCACTAACAACCCCATGTCGAGCCTGGCAGAGGGCAGCCCGAGAGGTAGATTCACACAGTGGCCTTCGCCTTGCCCGGCTGGACCTCGCCAACCTGGGGTACCATGGTCTGGACCCCTTCACCAAAAACAGAAGCCGGCTGCCTAAGGCAGAGAAGGGGTCAGAGCTGGAAGAAAGCCTCCCTCGAGCCCTCTGGGTCCCCTTCTCTCCCCCCATCCCCGTCGCTCCCTTGTCCAGGTTCCGGGCAGGGTTGCCTTCAGGTTCAAGGGAGGTGGGAGGGAACAGCAGTTGGCGAGGAGCAACGGAAGGTGGGGGGACAGGGAGCAGGCCGCCGGGCAGCCAGGGAACAAGGGACAGGCGGGTGGGGCGGGGGTGGCTGGCCACAGCCTGATTGGGGGGGCAGGAGAGAGCAGGGGATGGCTAGATCCCTCGGGAGACCTCGGGATGAGATTCATTCACAGACAACTTAGATTTCAGCGGTGGTCTCGCCGCACCGAGGTCAGGGCTCAGACGCGCTTCCCACGGCCCACTCCCACGCTGCCCCCGCCTGCCCGCCTGCCTGTGCCCTGGGCCTGTGCCCGCGGGCAGGCCCGGCCCCGGACCGAGGCCCTGGCTACTTGAAGGTGGACTGCAGCTCTTTGAAGGCCGCTTTACGCTGCTTCATCTCCTCCGCCTGCTTCTTCCTCTCCTCCTTCTCGGCCTTGATCTCTTCCTCGAAGCGGCTGGACACGTTGATGGCCTGAACCTGGGGGACAGATGGAGGGTTAGGGGGGATGGAGGGGCCCCGGCGCTGCTCTTGGCATCACTGTCCCACACATTGGGTGCGACTCGCCTGGTGGTCACACGCACGCGCGCGCGCACACACACATACACACACACACGCACACACACACACACACACACTCAATCCCGGCTTTCCCCAGCTCCAGCACTCATCAGCGAGTTCTCCTCCTGAGCCTCAGTTTCTCCATTTAGGATTTGATGCTCAGGAATTCACGATGTGGGTGCCTGAGGGAAGACTAAAAGAAATCGCGTAGGCAGGGGATGTAGCTCAGCTGGTAGAGGGCTCGATCAGCACAGGCAAAACTCTGGGTTCCAATCCTGTACCACATTTGAGCCTTTGCCTCACAGGCAACAGGACCTGAGTTCGGATCCTCAGATCCCACAGAACAATGCCAGCTGGGAACGGCGACAGTCCTAGAAACCCCAGAGCAAAGCAATCAGGAGGGACAGCAATCCAGGATGATTCCTGATGCCACCCTTGGGCCTCCACGGACACGCACACTCAAAGTATCGCCTGGTACATATGCCCGCACACGTACACTCGAAAATGCAAAAAAAAAAAAAAAAAAAAAAAAGGTGGAGCCGGGACAATGGAGGGGCTGAAGGTCGTCTTTGGACACAATGTGAGTTTCCTGAGACCTTGTCTCAGGAAGAGATAAATCCATAAAAAGATAATGCACATTTTGTGGGAGCTGCAGCGAGACCTAGCAGATGGGCACTCTGCCCGCTCCCTGCCTTCAATGTTGTCGAGGAGAACCACAGCCCTGTCCACTGCTGAATCTGGAATGCTCCCTCCCTATTCGGAAGCCACCGGGAAAGGGAAGGGGGGCCTTGGGCAGGCTGGGCCAAGCTTCCCATGGAACAAGGGACAAGGAGAGCCGGGGACCCCCGTGTGGGCAGGACCCAGAGTCACTGGACTGCTGAAGGGCAGGGGGCTGTCTGCAGGTGGTCTGGGGGTGGGTCCCTTGGCTCCTCCAAGTCGGGGCCCATGGAGGGAATGGTCCTGGCTCGCCAGTGTGGGGGAGGGAGCCCTCCGGCCAGTCCCCAGCGCCTCACCTTGGCCTCGAAGAAGCTCTTGGCTCCCTTGACGCCCTCCGTGGAGACGTCGATCTCGGAGAGGCGGGCCAGCGCCAGCAGCCCGCTGTCCTCCTGCAGCTCCCCCGCCGCAGCCTTGCGGAAGATCAGGAGGAACTGTGGAGGTGAGACACGGGCGGTCAGCAGGGGGCCGGGGGGCGTCCCCGGACAGTCAGTGTGCTCTGGGGGCTGGTCAGTGGGCTCTTGGGCAGGATGGGGGAGCGGGCAGGGTGCTCCCGGGCAGGACCGGAAGCTGTGGAGCTGGGTTCCGATCCCGCCCTCCACGGGCCTCCATCTGTCCATCTCTGTGATGGGGAGCACGCCAGGCTAAGGAACACGCACACCCAGCTCCCATCCATGGTGTCAACCTGCCTGTCATCTCTGCCTCCCCCCATCGTTCCCCACGCGAATCTGTGTTGTGCTGAACACATGGAGCCCCAAAGGGACCACGCGTGCGTCCACTCTGCCACTCAGAGACAGCGAAAGACTTGCCGGGGGCTCAGGAAGCTGTATTCTCTGATTCTAGGCCACCTCCCCGGGAGACCCCCACCCTTCCTGCCTCCCGGACTTCCTGTCCCTCCAAGAAGCTCTCTCTAGTCCTTTATGCTGTGGCTTCTTGGCAGCTCTCTTAGGCCTGAGACTTCTTAGAACACGCCCATCTCTCTCAAAGATGTTTGAGAGAGAGAGAGAGAGAAAGAGAGAGTTTATCATGCTGCTATACAGGTAGACGTCAGAGGACAACTTTCACAAGTCAGCTTTCTCCTTCCACCCTGCTGGGATGCGGGATTCTGGGGCTTGAACTCAGATCTCCAGGTTTGCAAGCAGACGCCTTAGCCGCCGAGCAGCTTGCCAGCCCAGCACTCTTTCTCCATGCGGGTCAGCACCACACTGCCTGGGACCCAGCACCCACAGCTCTCCCGGCTTCGAGCCTCCGTCCTCCCACCCCCTCAAACAGGCTTGTGATAGCGCCTGCCTCAGAGGGCGGAGACTCGAGATCCTGAGTGCGCCGGCATCCCCGCCGTGACGTCATCCCCACCTGCCTCTTCTTTGACCCAGCACTTCCGGTTCCTCCTCTCTAACGCCTGCTCCCCCCCTTGGAGCACAGGGTGGACCCCAAGCTGGACTCTCGGAAATCACTCAGAACAGCCAGATGCAGTGGCTGGTACATGCCTGCGGTCGCAGCGCTCGGGAGCTGAGGCAGGGGGATGGTCTGGAGACAGCTTACCTCCCGGAAGCTCAGCTTGCTGTCAAAGTCCTCGTCCACTTCCTTGATCATGTTTTTGAGGCCCAGGTGGGTCTGGGGAGCCCCGAGTTTCTCCATCATAAGCTTCAGTTCCATCAGATCGATGAAGCCATCCCGCCCGGCATCGTACCTGTGGACGCAGAGACAGGATGATGGACCCCACGTCTGCCTAGGCAAGGGGGCCCCAAGGCCAGGGGGGAGCGGAGGGCTCCCGCCGCTGCCTCAGCCCCTACTGCCTGGAAGGGACCTTGGCACCTGCTCGGTTGTCTCTGAAGATGCAGAGCGCAGTGCGCAGCCCAGCAGCGCCTCGATGGGGGACCAGACTGTGGGCCCGGCTCGCTGGCCATCTCCAGCATCTGTGGGCAGACCGGCATCTCCGTGGGCACTGGAGGACTGGAACATCTTGGCATGGCTTTGACCCTGCTCTGTGGTGCCAGAGTCTAGTGGGCCAGGGTGGGGCCGCTTCTTGTCATGGGGAGGGGGAGGGGGCTGCCCTGGGCACTGTGGGACATAAATGGTATCATGCCTTGTGGGTGTGTGGCAGTCACATATAGCTCTCAGACGTGTGTGTGTGTGTGTGTGTGTTGCTGAGGCTAGAACCCAGGACCTTGCACCTTCGAGACAAGTGCTCCTCATAGAACCACATCTACCTTCCATGCACTCACTGGCTCTTTCCAGGGTGCCCACCATAGTGGGGGGATTTGACTTCAAGCTTCCAGCTCAGAGTCTTCAAGTTGCAGGAGAGACAGTGAGAGGTGCACAAGCGCTCAAACCATTGAAGGAACGCGATGCGGGTCTGGGTGGCCTTTGGGGAACACCGAGAAGGGGAAGTACCTCACCTAGAAAGGGGAGCACCTTATTTAGAAGGGAGGAGAGGAAGGGCCTTGGTCAGAGCCAGCACGGTGTGTGTGCGGGGCGTGTGTGCGTGCGTGTGGGGTATGTGTGTGGTGTGTACGTGCGTGTGGGGTGTGTGTACGTGCGTGTGGGGTGTGTGTGTGGGGTGTGTGCGTGCGTGTGGGGTGTGCGTGTGGGGTGTGTACGTGCGTGTGGGGTGTGTGTGCGTGCGTGTGGGGTGTGCGTGTGGGGTGTGTGCGTGCGTGTAGGGGGTGGGGGAGTGTCCAGGCATCACCTGTGCTGTGCGTCCTCAGGGAGTGGCAGAAGCTCTGCACGGCCTGGCACAGGACTGGATAAGGAAGTCCCTCCCCACCTCTCTCCTTTGTTCCCCAGGTCTGGAGAGGCCAGGCAGGGTGGGGCAGGGTCTGGCCTCCTCCTGCTAGGAGCGTGGTCAAGAGGTGGCTACCAGCCTGTCCTCTGTCTGAAGTGTTACCTGTCCCTGCAGCAAAGGCCAGGTAAAAAGGGCACTTGGTGCTTACAAGATCTGCGAACTCCCCTGTCCGGCTGACCAATTGCCCCATCCCACCTCACTCCAAGGACAAGGGCCTGGGGGAGGGAGGTGACTTCAGGGTGGCTCTGGGCTCGAGGCCTCCAGATGGCTGCGTGACAGTAAAGAGTATCTTGGAGGGGGGGCGAACCCCAGAGCCCCATGTTTTGGAAGTGCCGTCTCCGTCCTGCTCCCCTTTTGGGCTTCCCTTTGTCCCTTGTCAGCAACACATAACTTCTGCCCAAGTTTGACGAGGAAAACACAGCCCCAACCTGAATCTGTCTGTGCACTGAGAACCTTCTTTCACATCACGCTGTTGATAACTTCACTTTACAACACAGGCTCAGAGAGGTTAATGGACGTGCCCAAGGTCACACAGCATAGGAGTGTTCCCGTGACCTGACACAGATCAATGCTGACTGCAGCAGCAAGGCGAGCATTTGTACGAGGGAGGGATATAAACAGTTGTGAGTCAGGGCTTGGAAATGACGGGGTTGAGGAGAGACAGCATGGGGACCCGGTGTTCCCGGCTGGGTGAGAGGGTTGGGTGGGGACAGGCAGGCGAGCAGGGCCCTGTGGCAGGGACTGTTGGTGGGGGTGGGATGTGGCTGGGGTGAGAACAGGCTGCGGAAGTCCAGCCTTCCCCTGCAGCAGGAAGGGCCTGTGGGGTGACTGCACCCCTCCTTCTGTCTGTGGGTGGTGGAGGATTGGGCGTCATTTTTTTTTAGGCATATGTGTATATATATATATGCGTGCGTGCATGCGTGTGTGTGCGTGTGTGTGTGCGTGTGTGTGTGTGTGCGTGCGCTCGTGCCTGTGGAGGCCCAAGGGTGACATCGGGAACCATCCTGGATTCTTCTCCCTCCTTATTGCTTTGCTCTGGGGTTTCCCAGGCTCTGCCTTCCAGAGCCAGATGTGCAGCCGCTGCCATTTCCACCTGGTGCTTTTATGTGGGATCTGAGATCCAAACTCAGGTGTTTCTATTTGTGAGGCAGAGGCTTTAACCTCTGAAGCAACTTTCTAGCCCCAATGAGCTTTTTTCCTGTGTGTGTGTGTGGGGGGGGCATTGTGTGTCCCTGTGGAGGACCAAGGGAGACTTTGGGAATCACCCTGGATGGCTTCTACCTACTTCTTGCTTCACTCTGGGATTTCCCAGGCTCCACCCACCAGGGCCAGAAATACAGGCCACTGCCATTTCCACTTGGGTGTGTTTACCTGGGACCTGGGATCTGAACTCAAGACCTTCTGCTTGTGAGGCAGAGTCTTAAATCCTGCGCCATCTCTCCAGCCCATAACTCCAGGCTTCTTGTGTGACAAGCTCTTTAACCACCGGGCCACCTCCCCAGCTCAGGACACAGAGTTCTCAAGGGGCATGCGCTCCCTTAAGGGCCATTTGGTGACTGCTGGTTGTCTCAACTGGGGGAGGGGCTCCTAAGAAGCTGCCACACAGCACAGTGTCAGGCCGGCCCTGCACACAAAGGGCTCAGCCCCAAAAGTCGCAGGTGCTGAGGTTGAGCCTGGATTCAACGCTGCCTCTTCACGCCCAGGAGGCTGGCTGAGCAGCTACCTCAAGCTCCAAGGATTCTGTCCACACAGTAGCACTTCCGCTCCAGTGAGATTTCCTTGCTTTGCTGAATTCCTACTGGATACGATCAGGTCAGGATGGGGGGGGGAATGACCAGATGCAGAGAACATCTGCCCAGGGGGCAGAAAGCCAGCCATTCAGACCCCAGCCCAAGAGCCACGCTCCCCCTCCCCCCAACATTCCCAAGTCAGCCTTTCTTCCACAGCCACGGGCAATTCCGGCTCAGAGAAACGTGTGCGCAGTGTCCAAACTTGGACAAAGTCAGGCTGTGGATTCCTAGGTGCTGGGCGGCGTCCAGGCCCGCTGGGACCATGGATCAAACCACAGGGGGTATCAGTCAAGAGTCAATCAATGACTGGGGCCGAGCTCCAACCTGGCAAGCTCCTGCCCCCAGGAGGACAATGAGAGGCTGGTCAGGGTGCCAACAGATCAATCACCCAAGCCAGGTGACAGAGGGCGGGAGAAGCCAAGGGCTGGGGCGGGCGGTGGCTCCCCTGGGCACGTGTCTGGTTTCAGAAGCCCTTGGAATGGACATTCACCATGTGCCTGCTGTCTGGGGCGGGGGGGGGGGGGGGAGAGCCATGTTTCAGAATTAACCTCGCACTTGACAGTTTTGAAGTGTATGCAAGTCAACTCCAAGCTCTGTCCCTGCCCACCCTGGGTGACCCCACTCGAATCACCTGATCCCTCCCCTCCTCCCCTCCGCAAGAACCTCAGTCTCTTCATTTCTTACGGACCTTGAGGATTCGGACAAAAATGAAAAGAACTGATAACGTCGACTGTCAGCAGAGAGCCCGGCCCACAGTAAGCACTTAATACACGCTGATTACAACGATAACGACAGCTTGCTATTGTTACTGCCTGCTTTTAGGCTTATTCAAAGGTAAATGCAAATATGGACAGAAAATGGTCAGAGTACAGCCTGCAGACGTCAATATAACAATGGCGGCTGTTTTGTGGATTATTTTTGTGTGCCGGGGCACAATATCACGGGGACGATTACAAACCCATGTCCAAAGCTGGAGAGGTGGCTCAGGGGTTAAAACTTTGCCTTGCAAGCAAAAGGACCTGAGTCTGGATTCTCAGATTCCATGTGAAAATCCCAGGCAGGTATGGAAGTGATTTGCAATTCTGGCTCTGGAAGGTAGCAGAGCCTGGGAACCTAGAGAGCAAAGCAATGAGAAGGTAGAGTAATCCTGAATGATTCCCCATGTCACCCCTATGCATATGTGGATTTAAAAAATGTCAAAAACAGACGTGGTGGTGCATGCTTATAAGCTCCGTTCTCTGGAGGTAGAGGCAGGAGGTTCACAGTGAATTCAAGACTAGTCAGGTCTACATAAGAAGCTACATAAGTAGCTTCAAAGTCAGCTAGAGCTACATAGTGAGGCCATCTCAAAAAACAAACAACAACAACAAAACAAATGAAATTTACCGAAACTAACAAACCACACTGGCTTCTCCCCAGTCTCCAGCCCCTAGAAGAGATTCATGGTGCAGTGGCTTGGGAATCTGGGGTTTGACAGATAAACCAGGGCCCCTCAGTATCTTCCGCCCCATCCGATGACCCGAGTACAGCTGCAGCCCATTTCTTGTCTCCTCCACCTGACCGAAAGATTTGTTTAGCAACTTGGGAGAACATGAAGACACAGAGTCGCTGGGCACAGCTTACCCCTCTCTGGCTGGGCGGAGGGAATGAGGGACCACTGGAATGCCCCAGGGCCCCTCTCCTTTTCTAAGAGAGTGATAAGTGGGGCTGTCTGCATCACCCAGAGAGAAGGATGTGCTCAGAGAAAGCTGGACTCAGGCGCACTGTGGACCGGGAAACCCTCTCACCCTGTGGCCCCCTCTCTGAGCTGGACCTGAGGATGCAGGAGGCTCAGAGGTCCAGAAGAGAGGTCGGCCTCATGCCTATTCGCATGAGGACCCAGCGTGGACAGGGACCGGGCCAGGGCCACACAGCTGGTGGGTGGGTGGGGGGCACGCTACCTGCTAAGGCCGCCCTTCTCCTGGCCATGGAAGGAGGGCCCCGTATTTCCCAGCATGAAGGGAGTGATGGGGGGAGGGGTTGGCTGGACTCAGAGCCCTGCTTGGAGCGGGCCTGGGAAGCCAGCGTCTCCAGGGCGAGCTCCCTGGCTCGGCACCTTTCTCCAGCCCTGAAGGGAAGCTGCGGGCCTGGCTGGCCGCCCACATTCCTGCTGCCTCTTTGGAATAGCTCTCGCCCAGGCGGACTCGGCAGCTGCCATCCCGGATGTTGGTGACAAAAAATCCCTCCCCTCCCCCACTGAAAGGGGCACACCCAGCTCTACCCAGCAGATCCCAGTCCCTGTCCAGGGGGCTGCTCCTCCCTCCCCCACTTCTGATAAACCAGAAGTCTCAGGGGTGAGTTGGGGACAGAATGGCTGCCTGGCCCCTCAGCCCACGGCCACGCTGGGTCCCTCTCACAGGATTCCCACCATCACAGTGCTTTGGCTGAGGCTGTCTACAGGCTGCGGCAGGGGCCAGATTCTCATAGAAGCCTGTGGAGCACCCCAACCCGGAGGAGGAGGAGGAAGAGGAGAGGAGGAGGAAGAAGAGGAGGAGGCCGAGACACAAAAAGGAAGTGCGTTGGCAAAGATCAGAGGATCTGGGTACAGTTGGGGTCCGCACCACAGGCCTGATCAAAAAACACACCCCCCTCCCCTGCCTACAGACCCTGGGTCCCAAGGGACAGTGGGGGTCTTTTCATTGAACGCTTTGTGAGGGTCAGATGCCTGACATAGTGTTCCTGCTCGGTGTCTTGATTACCTCTGAAGACAGGAGGCTCACTGCTTCCTGAAGGTGGGCCCTTTGGCTGTGGAAGATCTGCTGGCTCCTCCCACCCCAGCCTGCTGTGTAGCCTGATTACAAGGTCAGGAGCCCCCCCCACCCCACCCACCTGGCTTTGGATCCAGCAGTCTATCATCAATATCTATCTACTCTTAGGATCATGGAGTTAATGTGAATGTGACTAGCAAATGGCCAGCACATAGTAGGTGTGTCAAATTCATCCATTCTATAACCGCAGAGGCTTTTTTTTGGGGGGGGTCACCCTCAGGGTCTCCTGGTCTTTATGTAAATGGGAAGATGGGGTGATGGAAGACAGGTTCCTGAGGGGTGGGGGGCAGGAAGGTTCTAGATGACAGACGAATTCTGACCCCAGCCAGGTCTTCTGGTCAGCCTGATCTTGCCTGCCAGCCTAGGAGGGAGGGGCAGATAGGCACGAGTGCAAGTGGGCACTAATAACCACCCAGCAGGGCCAGCTCACACACGTCCCCACCCCCCCTGCCTGACTCATGGGGAAAGCTGGTACTTGCTACTTCCTCCAAGTGTGACCTTGATCTCTGCCCAGTCAGTAGGAGGCGAGGGGTGGGGATGATGGGGGGGTCATACTTGAGTGTGTAGGGCTCACACCCTCCTTCCAGCTTTCTGGTGAGTCCAAGAACTAAATGGAACCCTCCCTCCTCCAGACTGGGGCAGTCAAGGCTCAGGGACATCTTAACCTCACATTCAACACCTCCCACAGACTTGGCCACCCGCAGCTACCTGTGAGCTCCCTGCCAATGCTTCCTTCCTTGTGGCATTACTGGCTGCTTAAGAACCCCCAGATCTGGGCTGCAGAGATGGCTCAGGTTAAGACTCTATCTTGCAAGCAGAAGGTCCTGAGCTTGGATCCCAGGTCCCATGTAAAAAAAAAAAACGCCAAGTGGTTAAAAACACCAAGTGGAAATGGACAGTGGAGGCTTGCACTTCCCGCCCTGCCCTGGTGGGCAGAGCCTGGGAAATCCCGGAAGCGAAGCAAGAAGAGATAGAAGCAATCCAGTATGATTCCCAAAGTCACCCTTGGGCCTACATAGGCGCGCTGCACGTGCGCACGCATGCACACACACACAAAATAAATAAACAAAATATTTTAGAAACCCAGTATCTAAACGACAAGTGACCTTAATTTGCGGGAGGGGGAAGCTGGTTCAGTAGTTAAAGCTCTTGCTTCACAAGCAAAGGACCCTGTTCCCACATAACAGGTGCAGATGTGACAGGCCCACCTGTAAGTCTTGCCTTGGAAAACAGCCTGGGAATTCCCAGAGCAAGCAGCTAGTCAGACTGGCCCTAATGGCTACTCTGGGTTTAATTAAGAGCAGTCTGGGATGATACCCGATACCACCCTTGGCCCTCCACAGGCACATGCTGTCAAACACACCTCCGTATGTGCGCCTTCCCACCTGCAAACATACGCGTGCGCGCATGCACGCCATCCATACACACCTACGTGAAAAATAAAAAGCACTTTTTTATGTGTATATGGAGGGTGAGCGTGTTTGCACGCGGCCTCCCACGCGTGTTGCTGCATGTGCGCGCAGGTGCATGTGAGCACGGAAGCCTCCACTTTGATTCTTAAGGCGTGGCCTCTGATTGAAGCCCGCGCTCACCCATCAGCGGGGGCTGGGAAGCCAGTTGTCCTGCGGATTCCCTGGCTCTGTCTCCCAGGGGGCTGCCAGGCCGGGTGGGTTCTGGGAATCTGAATTCTGGTCCTCATGCTCGTGGGGCGAGTGCCTTATCATAAAACCATCTTCCCAGCTGCTGGTTTCTTCATCCCGACTTATCTCTTCAGGCTGCCGTCACCTGAAGGGACGAGGTGGAGCGCTGTGCTCTGGCCTAGCACGGGACGTGCGTGCGCGCGTGCACGCGTGTGTTTCTAAGATGGACCCCAGGCTTCATGCATGCTACGCAAGCGTTCCACCGCAGAGCCTCTTCTTCCTGCTTTTATTTCCTGCTTTTTAATTTGTTACTTTTGCAGGCATGAGTGTGGGTGGGCTACACGTGTGTGTATGTGGACGTGTGTGCAAGCGTGTTGGTGGCGTTTCTCAAGTTGCCCAGATTGACCTTGATCTTCCTGCCTCAGCCTCCTGAACAGCTGGGTTGACAGCTGGTGCCACCCACCAGGCTCGGCAAGGACCCCCGCCTGCAGCCAGCATGGATGGAGTGGGATTCGGATCTGAACTCGGTCCCCAGTGGTCCCCTCAATCAAATAGCTGCCCTTAGGTGGAGCTTCCCCCAAGCTGTCGCTAGCCTGCCTGGTCCGGGCGCTGTCTCCTGGCTAGAAATCTGCCAAGAAGCCTGCTGGGCTCAGAAGGGACTCAGGGCTGCGGGGTGTGGGGTGCGGGGGGCGGGGGAGCGTCCTTGCAGGGTTAGGCATGAGAAGTGAGTCACCTCCTGGGCTGGTCCCCACCTCCCAGGAAGGACCTCGGACCTGCCTCAGGGACAGCAGGGCTGGACTGTACAGATGAAGCCAGGCTTTGACCTCAGGTGGAAAGATAGGGGTTAGAGGAGAGAGAGACAGAGACAGAGACACAGAGAGAGAGAGACAGAGAGAAAGAGAGAGAGACAGAGAGAGACACAGAGAGAGAGAGAGAGAGAGAGCCAGAGAGAGAGAGGGAGAGAATACTGGGGGAGGTACCAGGCCAGGGAACTAGAAAGTCCCTAGAAGGGGAGGGAAGTGACTCAGATGCAGGGGGGCAGGGGGGGCACTATGGGAAATCCTCCTTCCCTGGCATGTGAGGCACCGCACCCCAAAGCCAGCCCCTTGGCTCTTTGTAAGCAAGGACCCAAGCTCTCTGGAAAACCTCCACGGGTGTTTTCCTGAGGTTCAGAAGTGTGTGTGTGTGTGTGTGTGTATGTGTTGGGGGGGCACTCCCCACCACTAACCATAACCACGGGGTCTCAGAAGCACCTCCTTCTACTTCCGCCACGGCACTTGTGACCCTGAGGTCAAGCGGCTCAACCTCTATGACCCTCAGATTTGCTCCTGTGTCTGGGGGGGACCGGGGCCCACCTTCCTGCTCTGATGAAGACCAGACGTGCTCTCTCTCTCAGCCACACAGGCACAGGCCCGCTGTCTCCGAAACACACAGCTTACTTTAAAAAGACAGCGCACAGCAGTGGGGAGCACAGGGCCGGAGGTCCTTCCTGAACGTTCACTAAAGAGCCCCCAGGGCCTGAAGTCTCTTGAAAGCAGGAACTTGCGGATACAGAAACCTGATAAGGCGTCTATTGGCTCAGCCACCCCGAACAAGGAAACCTCAAACACCATCCGTGGGGTGACCAGTCCGGGTCAGATACTGATCTCTCTCGTTCACTTACACCCCATTCGCCGGAGCCCCAGGGAAAACAGAGGCTCAGTGTCCTGCCAGTGAGGCCCAGCTGGGTGGCACGCTGGGGCTGGAGTCTAGCTCTGTGCCACTCCACCGTGCGGCTGTTGCTGGTTTGTTTTTTTTTCTGCCACCTGCCTGCCATGTAATTACGTGATAATGAAACATTTTCCTTATTTATCAAAGCCTTATGTAGCTGTCAATTACAGCATCTGTTGGGCGGGAGGCAAGAGGATGCTCAGGCTGGACCCCCACCCCTCAGGACCCAAAGCCGCCCACTCTGTCTGGGGTTGTGTGAGTGGAAGCAGCCAGAGGCTAGGGCGTGGCTACCTCAACGCCTAGTGCTGAGGAAGGCCACTAGGGTCAGGGCATGCGCCCAGTGGGAGGTGATGGGCTGGGAGGTGATGGCCACATTCATTTAGTAGGTACTGACTTGGTGGCAAGACTCCGGGTTCCCATGTGGGATTTGAACCCGCGGCCACAGGCTGTCAATCAGAGGGAGAGGAGTTGGTGAAGGGAAGGGCTGCCAGGAGGAGGAAAGAGAAGCCTACCTGTGTGACGCAAAGGGTCACAAGACGAAGCAGGGCTGGGGTGGCCCAGCAGGGCCTGGAACTAGGGCACCTTCCTCAAATTCCACAGCAGATTCACAGTTACGGGGCTACTTGCCTTCTGGGCGGGTCTCAGCTTACAGAAGGCTCCAGAGCCCACCGAGGCTGGTTCCAGCTGGGGGGGAGGGGTGAAGGTGGGTAGGGGGGTATATCCCTGAGGGTCTCTAGGGGCTATCCTGCTCTCCTTGCCCTGGAGGAGTCTAGAAATGATAAATGAACCGTAGTGGTGAAGGGGGGGGGGAAAGAGGAGGGGAAGGATGCAGCCAGAGGCAGCCCCAGCCCCAGGCAGGACCGCTGAAACCTCCCCTGATCTCTAAGCGGGTCTTCCTTCCTGAGCCTCAGTTTTCTCCTCTGTAAGATGGGGAGATGGGTTGGGGGGGTGGGAGGAGGCAGGGAACCACACAGCCGTAAGCGTGGGGTCAGAGCGGATGGTGGGACCCTCTGTCTCTCTCTCTTCCCCCCCCTCAGACTGCTGCTCCAGCTGAACCCACACAGAGCGGATGGACCAGAAGACCGTCGACGGTAGTCCTGACCACACGGGGTCTCAGGACCCCTTGAAAATAAGGCTAGAGCAGAAGGAGCACACGGCTGGCTCCTCTAACAGATGGGGAGACTGAGGCAAGTGGACAAGAGGGGAGCCCAGCCTCCCGGCCGGCTGCCAGGGAAAGCCCCAGTCCCCGGTCCCAGCCTACGGGTCCCGCACCCCCTCGTCCCTGCCTGTGTCTCTGGGCAGAGCCTTGGCCGCCATCCCTGGTCCTGCTGGGCCCCAGGAGGCAGCGGCCACTTGCACGGTGGAAGCAGAACGGGCGTTTTGTGCTCGGCAAGGCCGTGAGTGGCTGTTCCCAGCCAGGCTTCGGCTGGCCTGGGTTCAGCGGACACAGTGCGGCCTTGTGTCTTTGAACCAGCCCAGCAGCTCCCCGGCTTGGCCAGGGGCCCCGCGCGGGTGGCACTTCCTTTCCTCCGGGTCCAGCTTCCTGACCCTCTTCTGACCCTTTCCCTACCCCTCCTCACTTGCCAGCAAGCTGCCCTGGGGCCAAGGCATGGCTTGGAAGGGCGTGGAAGGGGGTATCCAGCTCCCCCAATCTCCATGAGTAGCTCTGTCAAACTGGTTCCTGAAACAGCCTGAGTTCAAAAGCGAACGCCCTTTGCAGACAGCTTCCAAGGCATCATCTCTACCAGTTTCCCACCCACCAAAGTGCCGTCTCCCAAGCTATCCATTTGGGGTGTCTGAATTTCCCCTAAACTGTTCCAAGGTTTTAGGGGGATTGGGATACCGTGGCGGCAGCGGATGATTCTGGGAAGAAGGAAAGACGTAAGGTGATGCATGCATGTGGAAAGGTGCGGGAGCGTGCTGCAAGACACTGCTGCAGGCAGCAGCTCTGACGGGAAACCCTGAAGGGTTTTGAAGCCAAGGGTGTGGGTTCGAATCCCTCCCCCCATCACTTTCTAGCTGCGTGGTCTTGGTGAGTTATTTCACCTGCCCAAGGGTGACGAACCCCTTCCATGTCATGAGGCCAATGGGAGGCAGCTGTGAACTTGCTGCTTCAGTCCTATCGAGGCAGGGGTCTCTGACACAGCGGTGTCGCCCTGTGGACTCGCCTGGGGGGGTCTAGAAGGCCCAGCGCAAGGCTAGCTGCCCTGGGGTTCTGAGCAAGGAATGTAAGACTGTAGCTCGCCTGGCCGGTCTGGCTAGGAGGAAGCTTGGTTAGAGCTCCACTGGCGTTCCTGAGAAGGGACCTCTCCTACCGCCCGGTGACCCCCACCCAAAGGTAAAGAACAGCATAGAGCTTCTTAACCACCTGAGGCCGGGAACCAAAACCCTCTTCCCCTGTGTGGGGGGATGGAATGCAGAAGCTGCAATTTCAGGGTAGTGAGAAGTGGGAAGAGTCTCTCTGAAACCCCAGGCTTGGGAAACGCCCCCTTCCCGGACTTCCTGCTTGGTGTCACCTGGGTGTGGCTGGGACTGTGGCCCCTCACCTGCCTGCTGCCCTGTAGCTCCTAATTTCCACCACCCCAAATTCAGCCTCTGATGGTCCTAGACCTCTCCCTTTGGGGTTGTTCCCTTTTCTGAAGCCTGGGGCGAGGCGACAGGGAGGCGAGAAGACTGTAGCGTGGCTGGAGGGAGAGGAGGTGCCCACGTCAGACCGATAGGGTGGACCCAGGAATGGATTGTAAAACAACCATAGCTCCCACTCAACTAACTACCTTCCTTTCCTGGGTTTTGTGGGAAGTGTGAAGGCTGAGCCCACAGGCGGGGGCGGGGGTGGGGTAGGGGTGGGGGTGGTGCTTGTATGACCTGGTTGGGACCACAGGGAGCAGAGAACGGGCTGGGGCTGTCTGGGCAGGGCGCATAGCAAAGGATCCCATTCTGTCTGGAGATCCTATGCTGGGAGAATTCTGGGGTGGGGGTGGGGAGGTCTTCTAATAGAAAGTAGGGAGTCACTACTGCGGGGCTGCTAGGCGAAGGGGGGTACGAAGAGCACAGAGAAAGACCCACAAAATGTGGAGGGAAGGCTAAGCCCAGAGGGGACTCAACCCTGAAGGAGCCAACGAGGAGTTTGCCATCTACTGTAAAACAGAGACAGGGACTTCCGGAACCTTTCCCTAGGGGGTCTAGGATTTGGGAGTCGGTCAACAGGGTGATGGGGTGCGGGGAAGGGGCTGAAGAGTTTGCAGCCAGTTAGTAAATAACACAGAACTGGTGCGTGTGTATATGTGTGTGTGTGTGTGTGTGTGTGTATCTGTGTCTGTGTGTCTGTCTGTTTGAGAGGGACCAAAGCCAAGTCCAAGAAATGCAAAGATTTAGTAAAAAGGATGTGGCTGGCAGGGAACCAGGGAACAACCCCCTTGAGAGACACAGGGGTGCATGACTCTCGGAGGGAGAGTGGGGGACCCAAGTAGCTGGGATGGGGAGAGAAGAGAGGCCACCGGTCCTCAGTCTCAGTGTGTATGGGTGTAGGATGATGGACGCAGTAACACTAACGGGAACGGGGAGCCGGCACCCGTGTGTGGTGGCGGCACCCGTGTGTGGTGGCGGTGGGGAGGTTGGCTGGGGGCCTCGCGCATATCTGAAAGGTGCCTCAGGTTTTCCCACCCCGTGTGGGGATTGATCTATGGTGTACTGGGAGCAGCATGGTAAAGGGGGGGGGGTCCGTGCCAGGGCCCGGGGGTCCCTAGACTTCTAAGCGCGGTGGGGTGGCAGGTCTGGAAGCCTTGTTGTGATCGAGTTTCCGACCGTGGCGTGTCGGACGGCCTGGCTGCAGGCGAGGAGCCCCGGGCGGCCCGAGATCGAGGGACGGGGCGGGGGGGCCCCGAGGCCCGGTTCTCGGGGTGGCGCGGTGGGGAGAGGCGGGAGGGTCGGGGCGCGCGGGCAACTCACTGCTTGAACATCTTCTCCATGTCCTTGATCTGCTTCCTGGAGAACTCCTTGAACTCGGTGTAGGGGTTGAAGACGCGGCGGCTGGGCGACTGGGGCTCGCCGATGCCCTGGTTGAGGTCCGCGCGCCGCAGCAGCTTGGCGCTCAGCTCGTCGTCCGCGCTGCCCAGCGCGTCGGCCGCCTCGTCGGGCGCCCCGGCCGCCGCCGCCGCCGCCCCGTTGAGCCCGGGCTGCTCGGCGGCCTCGCCGCCCTCGTCCTCCAGCTGCAGCCGCCGGTTCAGCTTGCTGGCCAGCTCGTCGGTGGCCATGGTGCCCGCGCGGCGATCGCCTGCTCGGCCCGGCCCCTGCTCTCCTCCGCGCGCCGCGCACCGCCGCCGGCCGCGCTCTTCCTCTTCCTGACACTCCCCGCCGCCAGGCGCCGCCCCAGAGGGTGGGACTTAAGGGGGACCGCCCGCTCCGGCCCCCGCCCCCGTCCGGGTCCGCGTCTGGGGCTCCGGCGCCCGGCGCCAGGCATTGGGCATCTCTCCATCCCCAGGGTTCCAGCGCGCGGGGCGTGCAGGCCCCCTTCCGTCATCGCCCCACGGGGAGGCCTGGGGACCCGGTGGAAAGCCACCATTCTTCCTCTGCGTCCTCAGGGTGGCCGCTGAGCCCCGGCGGGGACCGCGGCGACAGGGAGGAAGGATGGATGGATCACTAGCTTTTGGATGGAGGGGACTAGGGGGGGAAAAAGGGGGGTGCCGCCCCCAGCCCCTTCTCAGGACCCTCCTGCCCTATGCCAGTGCAGTCACCATCTCATGTCTGCGATTCCCCGTCGGTTACCATGGAGACGACGAGCCGTGAAACACTGGTGCTCTCCGTGAGGTTGCAAGGGTCTGCAGAAAGGTAGACCCGGGAAGCTAGAGCACAGTTTAGATGTCCCCAGGGCTGCAGCGAATGATGAGCATCTTTTGGGAAAAGACCGGACAGCTATGAGGGAGGTGGAGCCCGACCGACCCCGGGCCTTGAAAAGTCGTCAAAGACAGGACCAAGCAAAGTGGAAGAGGTCCCCGCCTGTCGCATGACTCAGCAGAATAGTCCCTGGGCCAGGTTGTCATCTGGGATTCTACTTTAGGGGGGCTGATTTTGATGTTATCATGTCGACAGGGGTCCCAGAAGAGCCATCTCCACCCCACAGGTTGAGGGGAGTCTTCAGAGAGCATTTGTCTCTGTGGTCTGGCCTGTCACTTTGAATGCAAAGCTGTCTTAACTATGGAGACACTGGCTATAATGCAGCGTCCCAGGCTGCCACACAGACTGACAAGCTGCAGGGTCCAGGAGCCTGCATTCTGTCACTCGAGCTGGAGAATCTCTGGAATAGGCGCTGTGTGGGTGGGGGGCGGGTTGAGTTCGGTGCCTTGTGTGGATTCTCTGTCTGGGGTCTCAGGCATACACACAACCTCCCTTCACCCGAGTCAAGGTGCAGAGAAATATGAAGGGGGGCGCAGAGGGCACCCAAGAAGGCAAAGTCTGCAGAGGGACATACAATCACCATTGTCAATGTGTTTAAGGGCATTTCTGAAGTCAAAGATATTGGAAAGGGTGAAATTGGAAGGGGGAAAGTCCTTCAAAGACCGAGAATGCCGACTTATTTTTTACTTGTAAGTCGTGTCTGAGTCATTAAGACTCCAAAGTGATTTTGTTTCTTGAAGACCGTCACCAGCAGCGGCAGGCAAAGTCTCCATGAGTCTCGGGCAGTTTGGTTCAGCTTCTTGCAAGGACAGGTTCCCACACACAGCCTTGAGGGACCTAAGGGGAGGAAAACAGGTTATGATTTAATGAGTGCCAAAGCCCAAGGGTTGCATAGGGACTGAAATGTTTGATGACAGGATGGTAGATGCCCAGGTTTTCTTGGTCTTCCCTGAGGCGCCTCAAATTACTTCCAAAACCCTGGTAAACCTCAGTTTACAGCAACCCCTAATTAATCAATCAACTAATCAATTAATAGATTTGGTAGCCTAAGCTTGCCTCAACCTTGCTATGTAGCCCAGGCTGGGCTCTACTTCCCCAGGGCTAAGGCCTCAGGTGTCTGCCAGGACACCCAACAAATCTGTAATTTCTAATGACTTTGTAAGAAAAAGGGTGCCACACAAAAGCTGACTTCACCGTGACCAGATTATGCGAAGGATTTGCTCTCTTGAAAAAAACAGATGCATCTGGGGGTTTGGGTTAGAATGATTCAGGTCTCCTGTGTGCATTAAACTCTGCAGTTCATTTCCCACGTGTCTTGGCGTAGATACAATCCTTAGGAGAGAAGGTGGGCGCCCAGACAGATGGGTAGAGGGATTCCCGCCTACTACCTGTAGCATCTTGTGAAAGGGGGCGTTGGGAGCTGCTGCCCACTCCCCCCACCCCCAGCCTTGCTGATGTCAAACTCCCTTCTCAGGAAACACTGCTTGGATGGCCAAGTCCCGCCTCTATTTGTTTGTTCATTCAGTTAGTGTTTGGAAACAGGGCTTCCCTCTGTAAACCACACTGGCCTGGACCCCATCATGTATGAAGCTCAAACTGGTGGCAATCCTCCAGCCTCCGTCTCTTAAGTGCGGGGACGACAGCTGTGTGTTCAATGCACCTGGCTTGGGTAAGTCTTTTTAACATTTCTTGGGTTGATTGTTCTTTGTATGGGGGGAGGAGGAGGCTGGAGGTCAACTTCAGTTATTTTATTTAATTTTATTATTTTTGAGATGGGTTTTTCACCGTCCTAGAACTCGCAGAGTAGGCTAGACTAGCTGACCAGTGAGCCTTGGAGTGATTCATTTACCTCTACCTCCCCAGTGCTGGGATTACAAGTGTGTTTTACCACATCTGGCTTGTGTGTGTGTGTGTGTGTGTGTGTGTGTGTGTCCAGGTGTGGTACATGAGTGTGTGTGCCTATAGAGGCCCAAGGGTAACTTCAGGAATCATCCTGGATTGCTCTACCTCCTTATCGCTTTGCTCTGGAGTTTTCTCAAGCTCTGCCTTCCAGGGCTGGAATCGGAGGCTGCCGCCATTTCGCCTGGTGTTTCTACGTGGGATCTGGGGATCTGAACTCAGGTCCTTTTGCTTGGGAGCCATTGCCCCAGCCCCACACCTGAGATTTACCAGCGTTCTGGGACTTGACCCCTGTTCCATGCGTTGCACGCACCTTACCCACCCGGCCAGCCCCCCCTACACTTGTGCTGACCTTTCTCTTTCTTAGGGCTCACCAGGCTCTGAGGCTCTGTGACTAAGGGGCAGGGGCCTGGAGTGCTTGCAGTTCTGGCCATCTCTGAGGGTTCTGCCTAGAAAGCCAGCCTCCCAAACCAGATCTGCCCCCCAAACCAGAGCTGCACGCTGCAGGTGCCTTTTGCATGCACTTGTGTGCTTCGGAGCTCACTAGTCTTGTTCCCCCTCTTTCAACCAACGCTGTGAGGGAGGGGGCGAAAAGCAAAGGAAACCAATGAGTTCCGATGGGAGGGAAACTTCCAGGAAATGCCCATTGGCTGTCTGCCAGGGGAAATCACTTTAGAATGACCTCCAGTGTTGTGCGCCGAGCCTGCATTCTGGCAAGCCAGGAACCTGCTGGCGCTCTGGGGACACATTCCAGCATTGGGTCATGGGGAAAGAATGATCTTCAGGAAAAGAAAAAAAAAAATTCACAGCCTCGGCAAAGGATTTCTCCACGGCCCGAGATCGAGAGCCAATTGCGACGCGATGGCAGCGGCGAGGGAGCGAGGCAGCCTTAGTCATCGCTGGCGTGATTCTTGGTCTTCCTCCCACAGCTCCTTGTATAACTGTCTTTTGGGGAGGAGTGAAATGATTGGAAGAAAAACAACAGCAGTTTGACAAAGAGGGGGGCAGAAGCTAGCAAGGGTTAGGAGGCGATCTCAGGAGAGGACGTGACTGTGCCGGGACCTTCCAGAGAGCCTTCTAACAGATCCGGGTGGTCCCTCCTCCCTCCAGGTCAGACACGCCGGGAAGCAAGAAACAAAACGTCAGCGATGACGCTGGGTCCCCAGCGTGCAGCGTGAGCTTCGCCCCTCGCGTGCTCCCCAGGAGCCGATGAATCATCACAAACACTCCGCAGAGGAAGCCCTGGGCAGGCTGAAGACGATGCTTAGAGGTCAAGGTTCCCGGACAGTGTGCATTCTCAGAACCTTGGGGTGACGGCAGGGGGAGGGGTCAGAGCCTTCAAGAACATCTCTCACAGGACTGGGGAGATGGCCCAGGGGTTAAAACCTTTTCCTTGCAAGCAAAACAGACCTGAGTTCAGATCCCCAGATCCCATGTAAAAATGTGGGGGGGGCAGATATGGCAGCCGCCTGCAGTTCTAGTCCTAAAAGGCAGAGCCTGGGGAACCCCAGAGCAAAGCAATAGGGATGTAGAACAATCCGGGATGATTCCAGATGATGTTACCCTTGGGCCTCCACGGGCGCCTGCACTCAAGTGCACTCTGGTACACACGCGTGTACACACATACATGCTGACGCTTGGATGTGCAAAAAAAAAAAAATCTCAACATTTGGAAGCACTGGGTGTATGGAGGGAGCGGAACTGGCATCACTCTAGATCCTCGAGGTTGGCTGAGAGGGAAGGGATAGGAGAAGAGGAGGGATAAAGCGCAGGACTGTCTCCAATCCTCAGACGTAACTACCGTCTCTCACGTACTCTCCTTAGGAGTTACCTTGGCTACTGTGAGTCAACTTGAGAACCTAGATGATATTTCGGAGCACATGCAGGTGGGCTGAGGTGAAGCTCCGCTCAGTGGTAGAATGCTCCACTAACATGCACGGGAGCCTGGGTTGGGTCCCCGGTTCTAGAAAGGAATAGTAATTGTGCAGGCCGAAGTGGGCAGGTTAACATTCAGGTTTCACACCTGACAGATCCCTGCCGTGGCCGTTTCTAAGCCCCACAGATGACGCGGGCAGGTGTTCAGGGGTGGGGTATCTCAGAACCCTGACACTCTGCTTCTACGGAGTCCCCTTGGGCTCTTTCCCAAGACGGCTTCCACGCGGGCCAGCTGGTTGTGACTTTCCCATGGCGCTGGAGTTACTCCGCTGACCAAACGGCGTATAGAGGGACAAGGAGGTTTTATTTTGGCTTCTGGTTGTCTAGTTATGATTCCTTGTCCAGCTCGGCAGGTGAGTCCACGCCAACTCCGAGGGCCGAGGAAACTGGCCGCGCCGTATCCACAGGACTTCCGAGAGGGGTGATCCTCACTGCCCGACCAGCATGTCTGCTGGGTCCCCTCTGTCTTTTTCGCCTGCCTCGAGGACTGGCCCACCCCCCAAGGCTTAATTCAACTGCCAATTTTGCTCACAAATGTACCCAGAGTTGGAACGCTCACGTGTCAAGCTGACACCTGTATCTAGCTATGCTGGACTCTGAGTGTGATTCTGGACCACTCCTGTTTGTCCTGGATTGGTCCCGGTTCTAGGTAAGGCGTGGGGAGGGGGGGTGTTGGAGTGTGGTCAGTGGGCCCGGAAGCTATGGAGTTCATCCAGTGGCCAAGAGGCCTGCTACTTTAGGCTGGTTGCCTGTCACTCCTGACGGTCTCTCTCTCTCTTCTTGTCCATCATGAACTGTTAATAAAATAGCTCTTACCCCCCCCTCAACAAAAGCAGGTTTCTTGGTCCCCTTCTCCTCCGCCCCCCACCCTGGCTTCCAGGTACTGGTTGAAGTGAGTGGAGGACAGAGGTTTGTTGAATGAATGTGTGATGACTTGTGATGTTGAGGGCTGGGGACGCACTGGCTGCTATCTCAGGGTCCCCCCAGAGCGTCAGGCGGTCCCCTTCTAGGCCTCAAGGTCACTGCCCAGAAAGAGAAGCAGCTAAAAGCGACACCTTCATACCCACGTGCTGTACCACGCGACTCGGCGCGGCAGCTACAGGAGCTGTCACGGTGCCAGCTGCTCCAGTGTCTGTCCTCCGTCTCCTCTGAGGAGGCGACAAGAGCGCCAGAGAGGGATCCGTGTGACCCACCGCTGGTGGCCCTGAGGTCATTCAGGCGGCTGTCTCCCCCTCAGACGGGAGGGAGGAACGAGCTCTGGGGGGGGACTGGTTAGAACGCTGCACCGCAGAGGAGGCCTGGTGAGGCCAGATAAGCGGAATCGCTTGGGGTCAGGACCCAGGACCAGAGCAGTAACTGGAGAAAGGCCATTCAGCAGGCGGCACCCAGAGGTGGGGGAGGGGGGCAGAGGAAGGGGGTGTGTCCTGAAGCCCTTCACACTGCTGCGGACGGACCCCCCACTGTACAGATCAACTCTCTGATCCCACGGAGGGTGCAGAGGGATGGTTAGAGCCTGCTGTGTGCAGATCCAGTTGCATGAGCTTGGAGAAACGATGTCTGTGCCTTGGTCCTCCTGGAGTTCCATGGGCTCCATATGAAGCCCGGAAGCCCAGGCTGGCCCTGATTTCGCAGCAATCCTCCTGCATCCGCCTGCCTAGTTCTGGGAGTTCAAACCCGCACCACCACGCCCAGCTCCCTTGAGAAGAGTAGGCAAGAAAACTTAGATGAGGCGTGCTGTGCCCCCTGAGGCTCGTAGGAACACCCCCAAACGCTCTCCCTGGGGTGGGGGAGATGGCTTCGTTGGAATGTGTGGTACGAGCGAGAGGAGCAGAGTTGGACCGCCCCCTCCTCCACACAGACACAAAAGCTGGATACTGTGATGTGCATTTGTAATCCCAGCGCTGGGTACCTGGAATAGGAGCATCTAGGACTTGCCGGCCAGCGAATCAGTGATTTCAGGATCAGTGAGAGAGAGCTGTGGAGGACGATGCCTCGTCATAGCTCCCCTTCCCCATGCGTGCACACGCACACACGCTTGCACACACACACACACGCTTGCACACACACACTCAGATGTACACATGCATCTAAGCTCTCTGGTGGAGGCCTCTTGCCATGCAGATCTTATTAATTAGTCTGGGGGACAGTTTAACACAAAGTTGACAGTACTCCTAATTTTCGCATGTATGTACGTGTGGGATATGCGCACGTGTATTCACACGCATGTGTATGTGTGCAGATGTGTGCGCACGCACATGCCCATGGGCATGTGGCGGTCTAAAGTTAACGCTGGCTTCTGAATTTGACGGCTCTACTTTCCTAGGGTGGCAGAGTCTCTCCGGTGAATCCACAGCTCACGGATTGGCTAGAGCAGCCAAGCAGCGTGACCTAAGATTCCCCGTCTCTGCTGAGTTTACAGGCGGCCATGACGCCTGCCCAGTCTCTGGGGTTCTGGGGATCCAGACTCCTGCTCGTGTTTGCACAGAAACCTGACCCGTCTACTTTACCTGCTGACCCATCTCCCCAGCCCGCCCATGTTTAGAAAGTTATATGAGCACACAGCCGTGGTCATCCCTTGACCTCAAGTAGCCCAGTGGCAGAGTTGAGTTGTGGATTCCAAAACTCGCTCTGTTATCTTGGGCAAATGTCTTGCCTTCTCTGGGCTCTTCGATGAAGGGGCACCATGTCTGGACTGTACTTAGCTCACTGGCATCACCACCGACACAGTGAAGGGCACTGAGTATGACCAGTTACTAAATGTGAAGGTCCAGGAGGGACCATCTCTGTACCCAACTGTGAGACTGTGTAAGGCCCCCACACTCCCCAAAACATGTAAGGTCTAAAGTGAGCCCTTTAATGCCAACCCCTTTCAGCTAAAGCAGTGGATCAGGCTGTGGAGAGGGCGAAGATCAAGGTCACAAGGTCTTGGCCAGAGCAGGTGCCCATGAGTGTGTCATGTACCCACGAAAGTGACTTGCTAGTCATCCACGTCCCTGATAAAAAAAACCCACAGGTAGGCTGGAGATGGCTCAGGGGTTAGGACTCTGCCTCGAAAGCAGAAGGAGCTGAGTTCGGATCCCAGGTCCCATGTAAAAACACCAGGCGGAAATGATGGCAGCCTGCACTTCCAGTCTTGGTGGGCAGAGCCTGGGAAATCCCAGAGCGAAGCAAGAAGGAGGTAGAAGCAATCCAGGGTGATCCCTGAAGTCACCTTTGGTCCTCCACAGGGGCACATAGTGCCCTCTGATACACACACACACACACACACACACACACACACACACACACACACTCACTTTAAAGTTTTTTTTTTTTTTTAAAAAAACAATCCTACAGTTACCCAGAGGCTAAGACTTCCGCTTCCAGTATCTTGGGGGGCTTTAGGGTGGGCAACCTTTTTAGACAGAGTATCTTTGTGGCCATGGTGAGAGGGAACTAGAAACAAGCTGTGTAGGGCGGAAGCCCCACGCTGGATTCCTGGGAGCAAAGGAGCGAGAGAAAATGTTTCCAGACCAAAGCAGGCACATAAGGTCGTGAATGGCCCAAAATAACTGGGGCCACTGAGCGGACGGATGTAAGCGGCACATCTTGATGGAAACCAGGCCAGGCTGATAAGCTGAAATAGCAGCCTCGCTGGGGGGCCCAGCCTCAGCTCAGGACACCTCGTGCGCATTCTCAGGTTCTTGATTTCCTCAGGTCCTGACTGGATTCCTTTCCTCTCTGTCTAAGTGGGAAATCAGGACCGCACTTTGGAATGTACATCCGGAAGCTATTTTTTTCCCCTCCCTTCTCCAGACGTCTCATGACTCTGGCTTCTGTAACAGCAGATGCTGGCGACGCTGCCAAGGGCACCCCATCTGCAAGTCACGATTCCGGGCATCCGCGCCGGCTGTCGTTGGCAAGGCGGAAGGGGCTGCCAAAGTTTCTTGGAGGAACAGGGGAAGATGGAGGAGGAGGAGAAGGGAAGGAGGGACTCAGGGCGCCTTGTTGTATACTGGTGCGACCCACCCATCCGTGCGCTCAAGGATGGGTTGCTAGTAGCTTCTGAGAACTATGAGCAAGTGTGTGTGTGTAGGTGAGAAAAAGTAGCCGCCGACTGTCTACATCTCCCCCTTTGGTTTGCCCAAGGCTTCTGTTGACCCCCTCTCCTGGCTGCCTTCAGAACCAAACTCTCTGCCTGTGAGCTGGAAGGTTTGTGCAATCAAGAAATCCTGTGTGTGTGTGTGTGTGTGTGTGTATGTAGATGCAGGTATATGTGTGTGGGTGTGGAAGCCAGAGGTCAATCTTGAAGTCTATTCCTTTGGTACTGCTCACCTACCTGTTTCAGGAGACAGTGTTTCTCCAGGCCTGGACGTCACCCAGGGATCTGCCTGTCTCTGCCTTCCCAGTGTTGGCATTACCAGCATGCACCATCATGCCTGTTTTATTATTTTATTTAATTAATTTATTTTTTTGCATGGGTTTTGAAGATCAAACGCAAGTTTTCATGCTTCCATTCAAGCACGTCACTCATTGGGCCTTCTTCCCAACCTGAGCCCAGGAACCTTGAGACCAAGTGGAAGCCAAGGGTGGGGATGGGAACAGCTGGCCTGAGGGAAGGAACTAGAAGCTACAGCTTCATTGGGAAGTCGGGGAACTTTCTCCCGCAGTCAGCTGGTAAGGCATTCAGCTTCAAATAACAGAAACCTCACGGAGGTAGGTTGCAAAAAAATAAATAAATGAAAAATCCAGCCTGTTCCACGCTGTCTCTGCCTTGGTCCCGTGGGATATTACTCCAGGCAAGGCAGGTACAAAGGCCCTTGAATCCTGGGGCTTGCTCTTAGCAGCGACCTTTGGGAACTTGTGACTACAGCGGTGTGAGTCAGCTTGGTCCGGCCCGTGGCATGGCCGGAGAGGGTGCCTAAGCTGAGACACGCTGTCCCCGCCAAGGTCTGCCGGGACCAGATTTCGCAAGCTTGCTATTCATTGGAGATGAAATGCTCCTTTGTTGTGAGGAATCCCTTCGTGCGTTGGAGGCTTTTCAGCCACATCTTTGGCCTCGGCCCCCTGGACGACAGTACCACCCACCCACCCTGGTGTGGCCTCCAAAATTATGTCCAGACATTGTAACAAGTGTCTTCTTTGGGCGCAGGAGTCTATGTCACCTTGACTGAAAAACATGACCTTAGGTCAATTGTGTCCTGCCACCAGACATGGAAATGAGACCGTCTTCACTCAGCCAGTATAGACGGGGAATCTTTGGTCCAATTTGATCCATGGGATCAGGTGTGTGTGTGTGTGTGTGTGTGTGTGTGTGTGTGTGTGTGTGTGTGAGTGCGTGTGTATCAGAGGGCACTGTGTATCCCTGTGGAGGCCCAAGGGTGACTTCGGGAATCACCCTGGATGCTTCTACCTCCTTCTATTTACTTGGCTCTGGAGTTTCTCAGGCTCTGCCTTCCAGGACCGGACTACAGACCACTGCCATTTCCGCCTGGCATTTTTACATGGTATCATCCGGGGTCTGAACTCAGGACCTTGCTTGCTTGCGAGGCAGAGGCTTAGCCCCCGAGCCATCTCTCCGGCCCAAGATGGGGAATCTTTAATCCAATTTGGCCCACGGGCTTGTGAGAAAGAAACGTTTTTCACTTTGGGTGGGTGTTGTGTGTTCAGACGTGTGTGCGTGCACGTGAAGGTCAGAGGTCGGCTTGGTGCCGCTCTCATCCGTGTGTGCCTCACTTTTTGAGACATGACCTCACACAGAACCTAGAGCCTGTGATGTCGGCAGACTGGCTGGCTCCTGGGATCCTGCTGGCTCTGCCTCCCGGGTGCTAGGGTGACAGGTAGATGACAGGGATCTGAACTCAGGTCCTATACTGGCAGAAACCGACTCCCAAGACCCTCATTTTGAGTTTCCAACTTTTGAGGTGCTTATTCCTCCACACAGATACACACCTGCTATAGTGACTTCACGGGGTGGGAACTGATTTGTCTTTCCGAGAAGCCCAGAGATCGGCAGCTCAGTCCTAGCTAGGAGCTCCCGGATGCCAGCAGGCCCCACCTGACCTTCCTGCAGAGGCAAAAAGGAGGTAGAAGCAATCCAGGATGATTCCCGGTCACCCTTGATCCTCCACAGGGGTACACAAATACCCTCTGATACACACACACACACACACACACACACACACACACACAAATAAATAAATAAAATATTAAAAGTAAATAAAGGCAGGATTTCTTTGTAGCTCAAGCTGGCCTTCGAATAATCTGTAATCTAAAACACAGGGGAGTCACACGGGCGTTGTATTTGCAGCACATGCACATTCAGTCTATGCAACCAGCAGTGGATGTGCAGGCAATGTCACTCCAAATAGTTTGCGCTGCTGCTTGAGCTCCCGCCTCAGTGAGCCGTCTGTTTTAGCACCAAGGGACAACTCGATGTTTGGGACTTTAGGAATAAGGAGAGTAAAAGTATTCAATTCAGGCTCCATCCATCTATCCATCTATTCGTCTGTCTGTCCGTCCGTCTGTCCATCCATCCATCCATCCATCCATGCATCCATCCATTCATCCATCCATCCATGCATCCATTCATCCATCCATCCATCCATCCATCTACCTACTTTCCTACCTACATATCTAATCTCTTTTCTCTCTTTCCCTTTCCTTTCCTTATCTCTTTCCTTCCTTCCTTCCTTCCTTCCTTCCTTCCTTCCTTCCTTCCTTCCTTCCTTCCTTCCTCCCTCCCTCCCTTTCTCTTTCTCTTTCTTTTCTTTCTATCATCTATCCATCTATCTATACTTACCTACCTATCATTTATGTATCTATCACCTATAGCTACCTGTCATCTACTTTCAATCTATCATCTATATAACCATCCTCTATCTATATCTATCTATCTATCTATCTATCTATCTATCTATCTATCTATCTATCTATCTATCTATCCTATCTCTTTATCCATCTATTTATCTATCATCTATTTATTTATTGTCTATCTTTATACATTCTTTAAACTTCATTTTTGTATGCACATGGGCACGTGCATGTGTATGTATGTGTGCCAGAGGGCACTATGTGTCCCTGTGGAGAACCAAGGGTGACTTTTGGAATCATCCTGGGGTGCTTCTACCTCCTTTTTATTTCACTCTGGGATTTCCCAGTTTCTGCCCACCAGGGCTGGAAGTGAAAACTACAGCTATTTCCACCTGGCTTTTTTTTACCTGGGACCTGAGATCTGAACTCAGGATGCTCTGTTTTTGAGGCAGAGTCTTAACCCGTGAGTCCTCTCTCCAGTCTCAATCTTTGCGGCAGGGTCTCCTGTAGCCAGGCTGGCCTCAAACTCGCTGTGCAGTCAACAAAAGCCCTGATCGGCCTCCACCTGCATCCTTCCGGAAGGATGGGTGGATCCTCTCACCGGCGTTGCTCACCGTGGGGTTTCCAGTTCAGGTTCCTTAGGGCAAGCTTCTGGTGTTTTCCCTGACCCTTCTGAAGCTCGCCTTGGGCCAGTAAACGGCTCAGCAGGTGAAGGCGCCTGCGTGCAGCGACCTGTGGACCTGAGTCCCCAGCCCTGGAGCCCACCTGGAGGCAGGAGAGAACCCACCCTGACCACACCGGAGCGTGACACCCACGCGCTTCTTCTCTCCTCTCGATCTTTCTCTGTAATAAATAAATCTAATGTTTCTATAAAAGCAGGCTCACCCTTCTGACGGACTTTAGAGTCAGGCTGCTTCAGAGGCGCCTTTCGTGCGAGAGCATGGGAAGAGTCTCTTCCATTCCACCCGCGTTTTAACGAGTTTACAGACTACATTTGGTTTTAAAATATAAAGTGCCTCTTTATTGTGGCTTTTTAAAATTGAAAAATCAATGCTCTTTGTGCCCTCTGCCTCTTCCATCTGGATGGTGGCCCAGGCTACAAGATGGAAAGTGAAAGGCAAGGGGTGGGGGTGGGGATGGGGTGTGGAAGGACTTGGCCATCTTGGTATGGCACAACGGATGACGTGACAGAGCATGGGGTTCCAGGCTCAGCTCTGGAATGCAGTAGCTGTGTGACTTTAGGCAGGCCGATCAGCCTCCCTGGGCCTCGGCATCCTCCCTAGGGCTAGGCATCCTCATCCAAGGAACAGGAGAATGCCTACCTTCTAGCTCCCAGGGTCCAGGGGAAGGATTAAATGATTAAATTTAAAAAAACCACAGATGCGACAGAAATGTTTGGCACTATCACAGGAATGGATTGGCATTCTAAATTTATTACAATAAACTCAAATATAAATTAATGATGCTGTGGCCGGGAGGCCTGAGTTTTCCCTTCTGCCCCGTGATTCCAGCACATCTCCAGTTTTTCTCAACTGTGGGACTTTTTGGAGGAGGGAAGTCTGGGTGTGTCAAGATCCAGTATGCATCCCATAGTTGCCACAAGCCCAGGAATCTGGGTTACAGACAAAATTTTCATAAACTTGAATGTATAAACATTTATAGATATTTAATAAAAAAAAAAACTTGCTCTGCGCACTCCAAAATATGTACTGTGCAAAATATCTAAAAAGTCTTTAAAGTGTTCTGGAAATATCGCACTGTCCAGTCACTGAAGAGTCGATTTGATCCACAGAAGAACCTGTAAAGCCAGCCTGGGAATTTCTAGTTCTTTCCACCAGTCTTAGAAAAGGAAAGGCTCTGGCTGGATTTGCTGCCAGCCTCTTTCTTCAACTCTCTTTCTTGGCCTATCTTTAGGGTGGTTTTCTTGGCCCCGACCTTCAACAAATGAAAGAAACAAATAGATAAACTTTGTCATTGAGGTTAGATCCAAAATGTCCCGTGCAAATGGGTTTGTTGTTTTGTATGCAGAATAGAATGTAAATCCCCCCCCCTCACCATGATCGCTAGTATTAATTATCAAGCCCTCCCGAGAGAGATTTGCTAGATTGAGGCTGGTGTCTGGGCTGGTGAGGGATTGTCTTGACTGCTTTCTCTGAGACGGTGTGGGGCTTCTCTCCTCTGTCGCTGTGAGACAGCACTGAGACTCAAGCGACTTAAGGGGAGAGAGGGGGATTTATTTGGCTTATGGTTCCAGAGGGGGTAACAGTCCTTATGGCAGAAAAGGGCTGGCTGGCTGGCAGAAGCTGAGTCGCTGCACCCTGGAGGGTGTGCAAACTCCAAGAGCCCACTTTCCTTGGAAGCAGGGCGGGGCTGGCCGACCTCCAGGCCCGCCTCCTGCGACCTGCCTTCCTCCAGCGAGGCTCCGCCTCCTCGAGGTGCCACGGCCTTCCCTAATAACAACTAAGGATTCGAACACGTGAGTGGGGGACAACTTAGATTCAGACCATGACTGGAGGGAAACCCCAATCCATGCAGGTGGGGCCATTCCTTGGCAGGGGGCCCCGAGCTGTGAGAGAATGAGGAGTGCTCAGCAAGCATGTGTGTGTGGATCCGTGGCTCTCTGCTCTTGCCGCGGATGGGACGTGACCTGCTGCTTCCAGCTTCGGCCACCTTGATCTCCCCGCCATGAGCACTTGAGCTGGAGTTGTGAGTCAGTTGAACATTTTCTCCCCAAGTGGCCTGTGTCAGGTGTGCTACTGTAGCAACATTCATGAAACTAACACACACACACACACACACACACAGATAGGCATTAGTGTCTGGGGCGCACCCTCCCCAGCAGGCATTAGTATTTGGGGTACACCCTCTCTAGCGGGCATTAGTGTCTGGGGCGCACCCTCCCCAGCAGGCATTAGTGTTTGGGGTAGCACCCTCCTCTAGCGGGCATTAGTGTCTGGGGCGCACCCTCCGAGCAGGCAGATGTAGCCGTCTCTCTCTACAGCTTCACCTCATGGTTTCGAGACCAGGAGCTTGTTACACTTGAGGGCACATCAATGCCATGGAGTTTCTCCCAAAAACCAATCGCTGAACTGCAGCTGTCATTTCTCCAATGGTTTGGCAGGAGACAAAGCTCTGGCCCCTTTCTAAGCCCCTGCCACCCCTTCAGGAGAGGACGTGGTGGCAGCCACCAGACTGGCGCTATGCCCAGGTCAGAGCTGCTGGCCATTTGGATGATTTGTCTCAGGATTTGGGGTTCTGGGCTCTGAGGTGTCCTAACTGGCAGAGGCAGAGAGAAGAGACAAAGAATGTCCGTGTGTGTGTGTGTGTGTGTGTGTGTGTGTGTGTGTGTGTGTGTGTGTGAAGTTATGGCATCTGAGGCTTACCAGTCCCGACTCTTGACTTTTACAGAGCATGTGATTCAGTGTCCTTCCAAGCCAAGCCCCTTGTGAGTACGTTTCTCACTTAGTAGGTCCAGCTTGGCACCTCTCCTACAGGGTCTGGGATGCCCTACAGATGCCCTGGGGCGTGAGTTCCTATCCAGCAGGGCACGTGTTGCCCATTCTCTCTCCTCACAGTTTTGATGCTGATCTTTAGGACTCAGGGATGGGTGGAGCTGGGCCGTGGCTGTGACCCACCCCTCGGGTTTCCTCATGTGCAAAAGCCCTGTTCTCCCCACGGACCGGGAGGGATGGGGGGGCTTGAGAATGCCTGCGGCCGAGGCTGAGCGAGCCAGTTCTCTCCTTGGCTCCCGCCGTCAGGGCAGAAGCCTGGCACCGCCACAGAGCTGCCAGATGGTGGCCACACACTGGTCTGGCTATTTCAGGTGACTGTTCCAGACAGCTTCCTCTCCAGAGGCCTTTGTGGCCGGGACTGGGTGGGTCCCCCAGAGGAAGCTCCAAAGCTCCGCCCAGTGGCCTTTGCCCTCAAAGCACTTTGACCCAGGTAATGATTAGCACTTGTATTTGCTTAGGGGGAAAACATGGTTGCAGGTCCGTGAGTCAGGAAGAGGGGGATTTGTATATTTTCAGCCGTCTGCCTCCTTTTAACCTGTCAACCTGTGCCCTCGATCCTGGTGAGGATTCCTCCCACTTCCGTGAAAACGTCACCGTATTAACTACTGGACGTGTGCATGTATGGTGTGTGTACATATATTTGTTGCACCGGTACACACATGTACACATTATATGTCAGCACTCAGAAAGTTTGCATGTTGGCGTTTCAGATTGGGATACTCAGCTTGTATGTGTATGTCTACTTTTATCAATTGTGATTTGTGCATAAGGAATCCTTGTTTGCCCTCTTGGGAGTGGTCTTACCCACTGGGCATGCATGACTGGCCCCTCTACACTTGGCAAATCCCTGGCTCTCCACACACGTCTGTCCAAGGAGTGGACCAGGGTGGAGCCTCTACTTTCTCTTGCCAGGCATTCAGCACCACAGTGGCCTGTGTATGCAGTCAGGGGGCAGGGGTGGGGGCGGGGTGTAGCCCAGTGTGTAGAGGACTTGCTTAGCACGCAGGAAGCCCTCTGACATAAACCAGGTGCAAGGCCCACACCAGCGACTTGGGAGGAGAGATAGGAGGATGAGACGCTCCAGGCCCGGCTGAGCTACACAGAGAGCTTAAGGCCAGCCAGGTACAGCGACAATAAACAACAAAAGTCTTTAGGAGATTTTTCTAGAACGTTTGAGATTTCCCACAAACATGATGAAAGACTGATTTGGAACACACACACACACACACACACACACACACACAAACCCTTGACATTTCAAAGGGCAGAAAAGCCATTAGGGTGGGCCTTAGTGGGTGGGCAAGTCTCAGGAGATCTTACAGGTGGTCCTGATGACCCCCGTGTCCCAAGGCATGTTGGAGCAGGGACCCAACCCATACTCTGCAAGGACAAAAGCAAACCTTTCCATGTCTCAGGGTTCTAGATCCCAAAGCTGGGAGTCCCACTGGCACATTCTCCTGGGCTCCAGCACATTCTCCCCTGTTCTCTTTGCCTAGAGGCAGCTGGACACTGCAGGACCTTCAGAAACATGGAGTGGGGGTTGGGGGGGGGTCCGCTCCAGACAGCCTGTCTCTCTAACCTCAAACAGGCCACGGGCCGCTCGGCAGCTTCTGCCTGCTGCTGCTTGTCCCATGTGTATAGATGAGCAGGCAACAAGTCTCTCCCCAGTCCTCCTTGGCAGAGGACAAAGGTCTCAGACCTTTGGAGCCCTCAGGACTCTTTGTCCTCTGGACATCCCTGTTCCAAGCAGCACCACCGTCCAGTGCGGGGATGAGGGTCAAGTGGAGAATCTCTGGCTTTCCTCTGGCCTGGAATGTCTGGGAACAGCCCGGCCTTCATCGAGCGTGGATCTACCTCCTGTCTCGTGCTCCGTGGAAGCAAGTCTGAAGCTTCCTGGTGTTTGCCTCTGTTTTCTTCAAGCTGGGAGCATGGATAGGGGGCAATTCCACCTCTGAGGCTGGACCACGAATGGCAGTATAGACCATCATCGCTAAAATGCGATGGTCTTGCTGCTCTTAGACAAGAACATGCTACACGATCTGCTCTTGTATTCCTGGAGAAACGCTCACCTTACGTCATGATCTGCATACACGTGATTGGTTCACATACCAGAAAGACAGGACCAATCTGGAATATCAGATCTGGACTGGTTTCCACTAAGGTCTCCCACTGACCACCTCTAGAGGGGCGTGAAGAAGGAGTGAGACTTGGTACCTACTAAATACTCAGACTCTAGGTGCTGCCACCGCCGGCTACTGAGAACCTATTGTTTTCTCCCTTCTCCTCTGGCTTACCTGGAAATTTGGGTTCTGTGTCTTGTTCTTCACCGTCTCTACAAACAAGCATCTCTTTAATACAGAAAAGATATTGGCAATATTTAGTTTATGTTCCTACTGTCTTTTGCCTGAGAGAGAAACAGATTTGTCTCAACTTTATCATGCTGTCCGTTTGGGATGTTGGAGCCTTCTGAGAGGGAGGAGAGCACATGAGCCTGGAGAAGGGGGCGTGGCTTGGGGGAGTGGGGCCCCTGCCTGGCTTCTCACATAAGGATCTGTGTTTAGGGTTCAGCTAAGGGGGGGGGTGATGGCTCAGCTGGTAAGGCACCTGCTTGCAAACCTGACCACACAGTGGGAGGAGAGAAGTGACTTTGAAAGTCGCCCTCTGACCTCCTGTGTGCCATGCGTGCGTGCACTGTTGTCTCTCTCTGATAAGTAATAAGTAAAAATGTTTTCCATCCCAGCGGCTCAGAGGAGGCGGGTCTGCCAAGGTCCCCACACAACAGACTCCTCCCAGAGTCTGCTGTCAGAGCTGCAGGTGTCTGAGGGATTCACGTGACTACCACAGTGTGGATGTGAGGATTGACCTTCAAGTTGGCGACTGTTGGGAAGCTACCATCGCCCCAGCATGGGGGTGCTGCTCCCCTGGGTTTGAGTTGAAGCTGTGGGGTCTTAGTGTCCTCCAGCCTGTGAGCCTTAGGGGTAGGTCACAGGAGAGTCTCTAGCTATGTAGAGGATGCCGGTGTGTGTGTGTGCATGCGTGTATGCATGTGCATGTGCATGTGTATGTGGACGTGTGTGTGTGTGTGTGTGTGTGTGTGTGTGTGTATGCCGCGCTGGGCTTCCTGTTTACTAACCATAGATAGCCACACCATTTTGTAAAGTCTCCGCCCTGGCTGGAGTATAGTGATTATAGTGATTCCTGGAGTGGATCACAGACACCACCCTAGTCCACTTGGGACTTTCTCCCCTAGACCCCTGACTCCTCCCCTCCACCCATCACCTAGAGAATGACTACCCTCTGCCTGACATTCTTTGATTCCTCATCCCCACCGCCCTATTTCTGTGACAACCCTTAGCAATGTCTGAAAACTGTAAAGAGTAGACCTCCTTTATTTTGGGGGCTCTGCAGATGTCAACCCGTCCCCCCCACCATCCTGCCCATGGCGGCTCTCTCCCTGTCCTCTCTGACCTTAAGGCCTCTCTTCGGTTCTCACCTATCTCACCCTAAACTCTGGCTCCCTTGGCCACCTAGCGTATTTCCTATGTCTCTCCCTGGTGTTAGCTTCTCTTTATCACAGGCCTCCGTGTCATGGACGTTTACACCCTGTCGGAGAGCTGTTCTTCATTCCTGGCCCCCGGCGGCCCCCCGACACTGCTCAAACGGTGGGTGGACCTGCCTGCCGCTGAGTGTCCCTGTCGCTGAAGCCCCCGGGGGCCCAGGAAGTGAGGCAGGTGGTCAGATGGGGTCAGCTGCAGACCAGGCGCCTATGCCCTGGCCACGAGTCCCCTCGAGGGCAGCTCTGGACTGTGGACCTAGTGCCCCTGTCCTCTAAGTTTCTTAGAGGGTCCGGAAGCCCAGAGCACTGAGGTGGTACTTAAAAGCAAAGGAAACACACTAGCCCAAGCCCCCCAATCCAAATACACCCCACAATCCGAATGAGGCGCATCCGTGGGCAGCTGTTTTGTGACAGCTGCTTGGAGCCTTCTGTTTGGGCACCAGGCCGATGCTCAGCCAGTACCCAACGGTGGGCAGTGCCAGCTTCTTTCAGACCCCGGGGTGAAAGCACATCTGTATGTAAGTACATCGCCCTGTAACATCTGGAACAAACTTATGCTAAGTGACTCTTTGCTGTTTATCTGAAGTTCAGGAGCTGAGGGTGTAGCTCAGGGTCCCACACATGCCTAGTGTCCAAGGGGGGGGCTGTCCCCCAGCCCGGGAAACCAGGCAACTGAGATGTAACAGACTATCCTGCCTTATTTTTCTTTCTAAATCTGGCAACCCCACTTGGCTTCCCAGGACTCAAGGAGGAAGCAAGCCGGGCTGCTGTAGATAGAGGTTAAAAAGAGATTAAAACCCGCCTGTGCTTGTCAGATCAGCCCCGCCCGCAAGGCAGCTGTCTGTGGAGACTTCAAGGCCTTGATTTAGCTGACAGTTGCCCTCTGGGTATTTTCTACTTAGAAGGCCGTGAGCCTGCAGTTGTTCAATATTTATCACAAGGCCAAGACCAGGCTTGGATGATGATGTCACCACCCAGAGTCCCGGGTATTATGAAGCAGTGATTTAAACTTAATTAATAAATATTCTAATTAATTGATATTTTAATTAATATAATTAATAATTTATAGTACTGGGGACAGAACCCAAGGCAGATACTCTACCACGGAGCTTCATCTCCAGCCTTCCTCTTCCTCTTCCTTTACCTCCTACCTCTTCCCCTTCGTCCTGCTCTTTCTCTTGTTCTTTTCTTCCTCCTCTTCCTTTCTTGCTTCTCCCTCCTCCTCCTCCTCCTCCCTCTTTCTTCTCCCCCTCCTTCTCCCTCTCTCCTCGGTACACTGGAACTCTATCCAAGCAGAGCCCCTCCAGGACCCTGGTATACAAAACCCACCAAGGAGAACTAGTCTAGTGGGGTGGAGGTGGGCGTGTCACGCAGCAGCTCTTTCATGGGACACAAGGGGTCTCCTGTTTGCTGCCCCCAAACCTCTTGAATTCCCTCTGGTGACAGCTGCGTGCTGAAGGGCAGAGTCCTCAGACCGACTTTCATGGACCCGAGGGATGCGGGGACATCAAGAGCTGCTTGGGGACGTGGTCCTTCTAGGGGACCACCCAGGATGGTCTTGCCGTAAAGACACTGAGAACACCCCATGCCCTGCATTATATGGATACGGTGAATTGGGGCCGGAGCTGGATCTGTTTCCCTTGGCCACTAGAAAGCTCAGCATCAGGTGAAGCTCCCCTAGCAGGACAGACCTGGGGTCCACTCTGTATGCCCCCCCGCCCCTGTCCCCAGATGACTTCATCTTAGGGCAGTGTTCCTGGGTTTCCCCACCCTCCTCTTCCTTCTTTCCTCATGACTGTGTCTGAGTCCCAGAACCATGGCTATGGTTAGCAGCAGAGGCCAAAAGCACACGGTATGTCAGTACATTGCCCTGCCCAATCTCAGGCTCCAAGTGGGCGGGGCTGGGAGGGGACGAAGGTGGGGTCTGGGCTGACTCGTACAAGGACCCCCCACAAGGACCCCCGTACCTGCCTGTCGCTGTCTTTGAGGGAGCAGCAGCAGGATACAGATTCCTTGGCGATCCTCAGACCGTGATCCCCCTGCCGTTCCTGGGTGGAAGCAGCGGGTCAGGCGGAGCGTGTTGAATCCGTCCCCGCCTGCTCCAACATGACCCGAAGATGTGGGTGAAGCTCTTTCCTGAGCACTACATCCATGCGCTGCACCCCTCTCAAGGCCTCAGGCTAGCACCCCTGGACTCCCGTCCCACTTCCTTCTGATACACACATAGGCACCGAGGCACACAGGGTCTATGGGATACCTGGACCCCAGGAGATCTTGGGAAACAGTGACCCAAATACCACAGGGGTGACGCTGGATGAGCACGGGGAAGTGGGGGCACCTTGTGCCTCGAACAGTCTTGTCTGCCCAGGGCTCCATACCATACCCTGGCCAGACCCTGTGGGTTAGCCCCTGTCTCCTCATCTTGAAGAAGGAACGAATCAAGGGGAGGACCCGGGGGTCCTGGTCAGTTGAGGTCACCAAGAAAGAGCAGGAAATTCCTCAGAGCTGGAATCTGACTGGAGGAAGCCCAGAAGAGAACCCAGCTGCTCCCCCAGCCACAAGTAGCCACTGATTTCAACCGTTTTCACACTTGGGGTCCTCATGAAGGTGGGGAGAGGGCTCGCCAGCCCCTCACAGGACAGCTCTGGGGGTATTTAAATGCTTTCATTGAACGTTCCCATCTGAGCCATTCATGGAAAGGATCTGTCTTGGCCCCAGCCCCGGATGCATTCAACAACTTGAAAAGAGAACTTCACAAAGGAGCCGCCCTCTTTACCAGGAGCAGGAAAAGCTTCGGGGTGCTCTGGGCCTGCAGCTGGCAGGCCTTGGAAGGAAACCCACGACCAGCTCCCACCACCCCGAGTTAGAGTTGCCTCAGGGGAAGAAGTGGGCATGGACCCTGTTTGTTCCACTGCAAAGTTGAGAGAGACACAGAGAGACAGAGAGAGACACAGAGAGAGAGAGACAGAGAGAGAGGAGGGAAAGAGGAGAGAGAGAGAGACAGACAGAGACAGAGAGCAAGGAGAGAGAGAAAGAGAGCGAGGAGAGAGAGAAAGAAGAGAGCGAGGAGAGAGAGAGAGAGAGAGAGAGAGAGAGAGAGCTGCCTTTCGGAGCCCGGCCCAGGCCACTGTCACACTGTCCTTGGAGAAAGCTCCCAGACACCCTCGAGTCGGGAAGTCTTGACCAGGAGACTCTCCACATATCTGGCCCTGAGGTTTGTCCAGACTTTAACATCGTTTCATTTTTACCGACAGAAGGATTGGTATGGGTTGATGAGATGGCTCCAGCAGGGAGGGGCCTGCTCCCAAACCTAGAGACCCGAGATCGATCCTGCTCTCTGGCCTCCATGCGTGTGCCCCCTGCCACACTGGTATCTGCTCTCTCTCTAGTTCTGGCTCATGAAATATAATAGAACAGAATAAAACAAAAGTATTTGCATGGAAGCATGACTTCTGAGTCTGGAAAGTTCTATATGGAGAAGAGACACTCAAACATTAAATCTACATCGAGGTGTATTGCGTGTGTGTGTGTGTATGTGAACATGTGTATTCTGTATGTGTGCATGTATGTCTATATGTGCGTGTGCATGCGTGTGTGTAGAGGGGTTCCAAAGTTTCAGGTGAGAATTTTCCTTCCTCAGGACTCAAAGGAGTCCATCTTAATGGACAGCTGTGGAGACATTTATACAGGAGACTTTAGTTAAGGCTCCTTGGGAAAAAATATTAACTGTAAACTCAAAAAATTCATTTTCCTTTAGCCTCCGTTTTGTCAGTGAAAACATGTTCCTGGGAAGTAGCAGAATGGGACAGTGCGTGTGGGCATCCTTAGAATCCCGCGTAACTCCACAACCCTGCTCCCCAGCTGCAAACTGGGGCTCTGGTGAGAACCAGGGTGAATGGGGGAGGGGGAGGAGTGAGGGAGGAGGGCAACGAGGGGGGAGAGCTAGAAGGGAGGAGGGTGAAGAGAGAGGAGGGTGGGGGCTGGTGAGGGAGGGGCTGGTTGCCCAGGGGCTGGGAGGCAGCCGTCTGGGTGGCGGCGCCATTTCTGGGCCAGGCAGCTGGCATTGCCCCTCCTGTCAGCCTCACTTCCCCTCTCCGAGCAGGCTGGCGCTTGGAGGCATGGGATGCTGTGTGTGCTGTGTGGAGCAGGTGCAGCCAGTCTGTAGGCGCGAGTGAGCTGCTGCGTCAGCGGCGGCTCCGCCCAGCTCCCTACATTTGGGAGGCGGCATGTTTGTGTGTCCCCAGGGGAATGTCGCTCTTCTGGGAGCCTGTTTCAGTTTGAACTGGTTCATTTCAGATCTCCCTGGCACAAGGATGTCTGCTGCCAAGGGGCTGGCGGCTCTGCACTGTGTCTGAAGGAGGCAGCCCATGAATAATGCATCTGACGCTGATTATGCAAATCCTTAGGTTCCGTTGGGCCAGCCCTCCACAATGGGTTTTCGGGGGCCTTTGCTGTCTTATTCTGCGGTTTGGGGTCTGTGCTTGGGGACTTGAGCCACCAGCCTCCCCGGAAGGGCAGTCAGGAAGGAGCAGGTGCTGGGCGGTCACATCAAAGGACACTGTCTTAGATGCCCTGGCCTGGCTCGGGGCGCAGAGCCCCTGTCTTCTGCCTCAGGGATCCCCTGATACGTGCATGCTGAGGGCTGTGAGGTTTAATTCAGAGCTCTGAATGTGAGCTGCCAGGTCTGGGGCTGCTCTGAGCAAGGGGAGTGGGCTTCTGTAGGGAGCCCTCCTACCCCGAGTGGTGCTTCCTAGATGGGGAGTCCACCCTTCTCCAAGGGCCTGGCCTCTCAGAATTCAAGCATGCAACACACACACACACACACACACACACACAGAGTCATGTACACATGAGTCATTTCTGGGCCAACACACACACACGCACCTCCACAGTCACATATATGCAAGCACACATGTGCAATGCACATACATATATATATGCAGGCGTGAACAGTTATGCACATGTGAGCCCACATGCACAGGGTCATAAATATGTAAACACTCATCTACACGCATGCGCATACATGCAAGAACTTACAGATACACGTGCAGCTCCAAAGTTTTAGAAAAAGCTACCAACTATAAGAGGGGTCCTGAGGCCCACCCGGCACGGCAGAAGCATCAGAATGGGAGAGATTTGGGTTCAGGGCCCAGTATCTGCCTATCGTCCACCTGTCCATTCATAGACCCAGTGTCCCTATCTGTCCACTCACCTGCCCACACATCCATGCATGATCCAGTGTCTATATGTCCACCCACCCGTCTGCCCATCCGCTGACTTGTCTGTCTTTCTATTCGTCCACCAGATATTTATTGATTTTTCTGCTATGTTCCAGACACCATAAAACAGGGGGCCCACACGTCTGTTCTCTGAGAACTTGCTCACCTATGCATCCTTAGCAGGGAGACAAACATAATCAAGCGCTTAGAAGCACATGAGCCCCGAGGGCCGCCAGGTGGAGGAACCTGTGTGAGGTCTGGCGGTGGGAAGGAAGGAAAGTCCACTCCATTGCTAGGTCTGCTGCTCACTGAAGCCGCTGCCTCCTTCACGAGCGTGCTCACCCCCCCCCCGCCCCCCGCAGGACACAGGCCCCGAGGGGCTTACCTTCTGTTGCTGCCGGAAGACTCGGTTGAGCCGCTTCTCCTGGTACAGCTGCTGCTCCACGCGCTCCAAGGCCTCCTTCAGCAGCGCCTTCTCCTCCGCCTCTTTGTAGACATCGTCTTCCAGCTTCGCCACCTGCGACTGGTACTCCTGGATGGACGTTTTGCTCTGCCTGGGTGCACGGAGGGACAGAGCCCTTGTCCCTCATTGGGGCCCCACCAAAGGCCTCTCTAGACCCTTCCGCGTGGGGCAGACACAGGACAGCGTGCTAGACGTTTAGGAAGAAGCAGGCAGAATGCACAGCATCTTAGCTGGGATGGGTGGTATCTGGCGGCCTGGGATGTGATACCAGCTCCTCCTGGGATCGTGGGGTGAGAACGAGGACCTGAGACTCTGGGATGAATAACGGGAGCCCCAGAGTTACCCACGTGCTGAATGCAAGTCAAGATTCTTTTTTTTTCTTTACATCGTGTGCGTATGTGTGTGCGCATGCATGTGTGTGTGTGTGCGTGTGTGTACGTGTGTGTGTGTGTGTACAAGAGCCCCGCCCTGAGTTGTTCTACTTCATTACTGCTTTGTTCTGGGGTTTCCCGGACTCTGCTTCCTCGGAGCCAGAATTGCAGGTCGTCACATTTCCACCCAGCATTTTTACCTGGGATCTGAACTCAGGTCCTTTTGCTCGCAAGGCAAAGGCTTTAACCCCTGACTCATCTCCTCAGTCCTATTTTCTTCTCTGAAACAGGATCTCAGTGTAGCTCAGGCTAACCTGGACTCACTATGTAGCTGAGGATGACCTTGGACTCCTGAGTCTCTTGCTTCTATCCTCTCAGTGCTGGGCTGCTGGGGGTGAGCGGCCCTCTTTTAAGGCAGGACTGGGCATGGAACCCGGGGCTCCGTAATGCTAGGCAAGCCCTCTACCCACTGAGCCGCAAGTGCAGCCCACAAGTCAGTCTTGGTAGGAGGTGCAGCCTGCACAGCGAGGGTGGGGGAGCTCCAAGCACCCCCCACTATGGGCTGTGTGCCCCTCCCTGGTGTTCCGGTTTCTGCACCCCTGCCGCTGGGGTCCATGCTGGGCCAGGGCTTGGGGGCGGTACCTGAGTTGTTCCATGTCTTGTTCGTAGACTCGCAGTAGCTCTTCCTTCCTCTGCAGCCGGGTTTTGAGCTGGGTGATCTTATCAAACACCAGGTCGAGGTCCTTCTGCCGGAGGTGCGTGATTTTCTCCCGCTCGTTGGGGGAGAGGTGCTTCATGGACACGTGGCCTGACATGTCTCTGATGTTCATCAGACTCCCGAGCGTTCGGGTCATGTCCATGTACTGCGAGGAGAGGGCCGCCGTGAGAGTCTAGCTCCATCTTTGCAACGGCTAGTTGCGTCTTTCATGCCGGCCCCATCCACGCATAATAGGCCTTTTTATTTTTTCAGAACTGGGGAGGGTTGAGGGGGAGACACTATTAACGAACACTCATTTCAATGATCAAACTTTTAAGAAATCTGACGATGCCGCGTGCAATCCATGCTGGGCAGGCCGACCCTTAGTAAGGGATCTTGTGGCTCACGGTGCCAGGGGAGGGACAGGCGCTGGGCAGGGAGGGAGGGGCCATCGTACGCACGCACCTGCTTCTCACTTAGTTCTAAGGCCTCTGCAGCATCTGTTTTCTCCAATTTCTCAGTGGACAAGCTGGAGTTGAAAGGGCTATTTGGAGACTGAAAAGAAAAAGAAATCAAATCTCTCTCTCTCTCTGCCATTTCACAGCCAATGGCTATAACCAGAAGCCATGTGATTATGAAAGAACTCTAGAGGTTTTACATTTCAGCCCCTGACCTCCACTAGTCTACACCTTTGGTCCCCTGCTTTTGGGGAGCCGTGGTCCCTCCCTTCAGAGAGGGGTGTGGTGACACCCCACCGCTTCGGGCTCCTTCTCTCATCTCCATCAGTCTTCCCTCTGCAACATGTTCTTGCTGGGGGCTGATTTCTACTTTCCCCAGGGGACATTTAATAATGTCCACATTCTGAGGAGGAAGGGTCTGCTGATAGCTGAAGAGAGGAGGTCGGGGACCCCACTTCACGCCTCGCCTCACACAGGACAGAGTGGGTGGGAATCATCTGGTTCCAAATAGTGGTGTGTGTGTGTGTGTGTGTGTGTGTGTGTGTGTGTGTGTGTGCAAGCGCGCTCATGCAAGTGCGTGGAGGTCAGAGGTCAACCTCTGGCATTATTCCTCTGAAGTTATCTACCTCATTTTAAAAAAAAATTTCGTGTGTGTGTGTGTGTGTGTGTGTGTGTGTGTGTGTGTGTGTGTGTCTGTGGTGTCAGAGGGCACTGTATGTCCTTGTGGAGGATCAAGGATGACCTCAGGAATCATCCTGGATTACTTCTACCTCCTTTTTGCTTCCCTCTAGGATTTCTCAGGTTCAGCCCACCAGGTCTAGAAGTACAGGCTGCTGCCATTTCTGCCTGGTCTTTTTATGTGGGACCTGGGATCTGAACTCAGGACTTGCGAGGCAGAGTCTTAATTCCTGAGCCTTCTCTTTAGCCCCCTCCACCTCACCTTTTGAGACAGGGTCTCCCACTGTATCCTTGGGCCCTCTGACTAGGCTAGACTGGCTGGCCAATGAGCTCCAGGTACCTCCTGTCTCCATCGCCCAGTGCTGGGAATACGAGCACCTGCTACTAAGCAGTGCCAAGAGTATATGCACCCGCTACTGCTCTTGAATTTTTTTTAACATGGGTGTCAGGACTTGAACTCAGATCCTCATGCTGGTACAGCAAGCGCTTTGCTTACTGAACTATCTCCCCAGTCCCTTGCCACCAATATCGACCATGCTGAGGCTAAGAAGCCCTGGTCTAGTGAGAAGCTCCACAGAGGCGGGGTCATGTTGCGGTTTGTTCATGACCCGTTCCTGTGCCTTGTGGGGCACTGGGCATGTGGGGCACAGGAAGGTGGCACAGAAGGCAAGTTCTCTCCTTCCTCCACAGGACTCTCGTCCTCGTGAAACGAGACCTTCGGAAGATGTTGCCGACGCTCCCTGGTAACTCCATATATGCATGTGGTGGTGGGACTTCCTTCTATGCTAAGCCTCCCTCAGCCAGCCGGCCTCTGGGCCCACAGGAAAGCTGCCAACCCAGGCAGACAGGGTGGAGAATAACGGAGGACTGCACGAAGTCCTGTCAGAACTCAGGTGGACCTGAGGGCTTCAACAGGGACGTGGTGACCATCTTGGGCCTCAGCATCTCGGGTCACTGTCTCGTGATCCCTTGAGATCGGCTTCACCAGCCACAAACCCCAGTCATGAAAACACAAAGGCCTGGGGCTGGGGACATGGCTGACAGCTAAAGCCTTTGCTTCATAAGCAAGAAGAGCTGAGTTTGGATCCCCAGATCTCCAGTAAAAATGATGGATGGAAATGGTGCCGGCCCGCAACCCTGGAAGGCAGTCTGGGAAACCCCAGAGCAAAGCAATAAGGAGATAGAACAATCCAGGATGATGTCCAAAGTCTCTCTTATGCTTCCACAGGCCCACATATTCAAGTATCCTCTGGTAACACACACACACACACACACACACACACACACACAACAAAGGCATGTAAGGCTTGTGAAAGAAAAGACCATAGTCCACAGAATAACAATCTCCTAAAGTTTGTCTCTAAGGACTTGATAGCAAACTGCCTTCTAAACACTTGTCATTATACCCATAGAGTAGAGCAGCTCTCAGCACTTCATCCAGAATCTTCCTTTTGCAATGGAAGCAGTAGTAGGTGTTTCATATGCAGAATCACAACTGCCAAAGGGCAGCGAATAAGTGACTGTGCACTGCTCGGGCCCCAAGCAAGTCACACCCTAACCCAAGGCTCAGGGAGCACTGCAGAAGAGAGGGTGTAGAACGGAAGAGCCTGAAGGCAGGGAGGGGCGTGGCTAGGCAAGCTCTCAGAAATGACAGGGCTTTGAATGCCCATGAGCTCACAAAGTCCACTTCTATGAGACCTGCTTGAGATGTGACTTGTCCACATTTGGTCATGAAAGGGGAGCGATCTCCAGAGGCCTGGTGCCTCCCTCCGAGACTAAGGAGGGTTGATGCTGGATGGAGAGGGGGGCTGCTCCCCCAATGGGGTGCTCACTGGTATATCGTCCGGCAAGTGCCAGATGTCATTAACAACCATAACGCAGAGAGGATTCAGTGGATCACACGCAGAAGGTCATGAGAGTGGGAAGGAGATTGGCGGGAAGAAGAAGGTTTGTAGTGGGAGAAAGTTGGGGGTTGAGGTGAGTAAAAAGGGTTGAACATGGCTTGAATTCATTGCATTCATGTACAAATCTCTGAAAGACTATATATTTATATAGATTATATATATATATAGGTTATATATATAAAGAATATATACATATATGGAGGCCTGAAAGGGGCTATGATAGGTGGGAGGAAACACAGCTTCCTACTAAGAAGATGAGGATCTTTGCATGTGATGAAATTAAGCAGATCCATTGCGGAAGACCCTAAACCACATCTTGACTGAGTGCTCTGCCTTCTCCAGCTCCTCTCTCCTCCTCTTCCTCTTCTTCTTTCTCTTCCTCTTTCTGCTCCTCCCCCTCCTCTTCTTCCTTCTCCTCCTCTTTTTCTTCCTCCTCTTTTCCTCCTCTTCCTTCTTGTATTGGTTACTCTTTGTATTGCTGTGAGAGAACACCCAAAGTCAGGCAACTTAAGGGGGAAAGGGAGATTTATTCAGCTTACGGTTCCAGAGGGGAGATACAATCTTCCATGGCGGAAGTGGCATGGCTGGCAGCAGAAGCTGGTCCCTGCAGACATCTTGGAGACAGAGAGCTGCAAGACCGTCAGCTGCAAAAGCAGGCCTCCCCCTGAAGTAGGGTGGGACTGATCCACCTCAAGGCCCACCCCCTGTGACTGCCTTCCTTCAGTGAGGCTATGCTTCCGGAAGGTGCCATGACCTCCCCAAACACATGAGACTGTGGGGGGCACATTTCTAACCATAGCACTCTACCCCTGACCCCCACAGACCAACTTTAAAATCTTCATAGACCATATCAGTAGTCCAACACAGGTCTAAAAGTCCAAAGTCCAAAGCCTCCTGTAAAATCAAAAGACAAGTTACATACTTTCACATACGATGGCACAGAATAAACATTCCCATGTGGGCATATCCAAGAAAGCTTGGTCCATAACAAGACTGAAAAACAGCAGGACAAATTCCAAATCCTGCAGCTCCATGTCCAACAGGTGAGCCTCTTGTTGAAATCATCTCGGTTTCAGAGGGTTTCAGTTCCATCCTCCAATGAAGTTGCCCATAGAACACATCACTCTTTTGGGCTGGCTCCCTCTTGGCATATAGCTCTTCTTGGCAGATGTCCCACGTTGTCTCTAGCATTGCTAACATCTTTACTTCTCAAGGGCAAACAAGTTTTTAACTCCACAATACAAACTGCCTTTCTTGAGCCTCCAAAACTGCAGGGTTTCTGCTACATGCTATCAGGATTCTGCTATTCTCTGAAACCTTGGACGAGGGATCCACGGTCTCCTCCCTCTTATATCTTTGATGCCTCTGAAGCCAGCAACATGTGGACGACGTTGCCAAGTTCTGCTATAGCCTTGGCTTGGAGATCGGCCCCTTTTACTTACAGCTGGTCCAGCTTCTCTGTGCTGACTGTAGGAAAAATCTTTCTCTCTCCTGGGCAGTTGTTTCAGAGGAAAAACAAACCTGTCCTTTGGAATTCTGTCCTTCCAATAGAATTTGCATTCTTATGGGTGGGAGCCTTCTCTGAGGAATTTGCTCTTAGGGGGCAGCCTTTCCTATTATCCAAATTAAGAGCAGGTTTTGATTTACTAATGGAGCTAATCTTTTTAATAGCTGACATTTTGCTCTTTGCTCCTTTCTGGTTCAACTCTTAAGTTTGCCATTGTATTTTTCCTCTTTAGACCTCACAGTGTTTGCTTCTTTCTGCCTGATTCCTTGCTTTTTTTCATAACTCTGAACAAAAGTGCTAAAAAGTAGCCATGCCGCATTGTAAAGATTATATTCCACTCAAGTTTAACTTTAGTAAGCAAAAATTTCATTAAACTCTCTTTCAACACATACTCCATTGGCCACTCATCCAATTCCAAATACAGTCTTTGTTTCACTTCTGACCATCACATGCTGGGCTTCCACTGTCTGTGTTTTTAATGGCCTTCCTCTTTTCCAAACTCTCACAAGAAAGGCCCATTTGGTTCCATCCCCAAGAAACAAAGTTCCAAAGTCCATATTTCTCCTGACAAACAGTTCCAAAGACACACATACTAGCCACATCACATCTTGGCCATATTGGTGCATAACAACTTCTCTCGGCTTCACAAACAACAACTTCACTTTTTGGTACTGGATTCTCTTAGTCTCATACAGCAATACCCCACTTCTGGTACCAATTTCTGTATTGGCTACTCTTTGTGTCGCTATGAGCGAATGCCCAAAGTTAAGGAACTTAAGGCAGAAAGGAAGATTCATTCAGCTTACGGTTCCAAAGGGGAGATTTAGTCTTTCATGGCGGAAGTGGCATGGCTGGCGGCAGAAGCTGGAGACATCTTGGAGACTGAGCTGCAAGACTGTCAGCTGCAAGGTCAGGCCTCTCCCCAAAGTAAAGTGGGCCTGATCTACCTCAAGGTCCACCCCCTGTGACTGCCTTCCTCCAGCAAGGGTATGCTTCCAGAAGGTGCCGTGACCTCCCCAAACATATGAGACTGTAGGGGGCACATTTCAAGTCCAAAGCACTTCTCCTTTTCCTCCTCCTCTTCCTCCTCTTCCTCTTCCTCTCCTCCTCCTCTGCATACCAGCAGGGTGGGAGAGGCAGATTGCTGGACACAGCATGAGCCCTTGATCACTGTGACCCCGGAAGAGACGCTGGACCTTCCAGAGCCTGAGTTTTCCTTATGTGTGATATGGGGCTGATGGAAATGACATGGGCCCAGCACAACGCTTGGGAGGATGAGCGGGGACCATAGAGGCGAAGGGCCCAGCCCAACGCTTGGCATATTGCAAGCACGCGGTTCATGACAGTTCTTGTTCTTTGACTTGCTGCCAGTCTTGGAGGACAGGAGGGTTGGGCGGGGGGCAGGGTATTATACATGCATGCCTGCATGCTTGCATGTGTGTGGGCACACGTGTGTGGGCTCATGCTTTCCTTATTTAATAACAATAGCAGTTACTCATTGCTTCGTCTGCACGTGGAGCCGGGCAAGCGCTGGGCCAAGCACGTTGCAGGGTCGAGTGCCTCTCGGTTTTCTTACTTTTCTGAGACAGGGCCCAGGCTGGTCCAGGCTGGCCTCAGACTTGCCATGCAGCTGAGGATGACCTGGAACTCGGCTCCTCCTGCCTCCAGCTCCTGAATGTTGGAATTACTGTCCGGGGCCACGGGACCAGGCTTTCCTTCCTTCCAGTTTCCCACCACGATCTTATATAACTAGGAAATGGAGTCCCAGAAAGGCTGAGAGCTGGGATCTGTCACTCTGGCCCGAGAACATGTCCTCTTAATCATGGCTGTGCTTTCGTGTGAGTACATACAGCGTGTGCATGTGTGCATGCATGTCTGTGTGCGAGTGGGTTTATGTGTGCACAGGTATGTGTACACGAGTGTCAGTGTAAAGGGAGGCCCAAGAGTGATTTACAGAATCATCCTAGATTTCCCTTCTGACTTACTTTGAGCTGGTCTCTAATGAAACCCAGAGCTCACCATTAAGGCTAGTCTGCTTGAGCCAGCTTGCTCTGGAGAGTTCTATGCTCTGCTTTCTGGGCTAGAATCATAAGCGGGTCGCCTCAAATGCCTGGCATCTTACAGGGAATCTGGGGATCGAAACTCTGGTCTCTTTTGCTTGTGCAGCAAGCACTGTAACTACGGAGCCATCTCTCTAGCCACTCGTTTGCGTTTTCCAGTTCATAGTGAGTGGCAGACTCTGACAAACTCTCAAGAGATAACCCAATAAGTTAGCCTGTCGGATGATTTCTGCAGCATGTAACACCTGAGAGGAGGGTGGGAGGGATGGGGAGGACCCCCTCCTGCATCAGACTCAGCGTCAGCATCTCTCTGTGCACAGATGAAGACCACCTTTGTGTCTGAACATCCAACCCTTCCCCAGCAGCATGTACAAGACACCTGCCCCTCAGAGACACCCCGGACCCCCGAACCACTAGCTCGCTGCGCAACGGTCCTGCTCTGCTGGAGTCGACCCTAACGTCCACCCTCTCCACTCGCCGGTCGCTGCAGAGACAAGCGTCCTTTGGTTACCGATCGGGTCTCTATTCTTGCGAGAGCTGGCAAATCTGGCTTTGCGTCCAATAACATTTTCTGGACGTTTTTTTCCATTCTGAGGGTCTTTAATTCTAGAAAGGATTCATTCACGTGGTCTTTATCATCTAGAAGAGAAATAATTTAGACTCAGGAAGAAGTTATCTCACGTTCTCACCACAGCTACGGCTGACGGGGCGCTCGCCTCCGGCCCTGTTTCCATCCTTCAGTGACTTCCCTGGCAGATGGGGAAACTGAGGCCTAGGGAGGCCCAGTGATTTCTCCATGGCCGTGCAGTGACGGCTAAGGCTCGGGTCGCACACCTGTCCTTGCTGAGGCTGTGACAACAGATCCAGCCACAGAGCCAGGGAGGGGGCTAGAACCCTGGTGCCCTTCCTGCCTGCCCGTCCGCTTTCCATCTTGAGAGATCCCACAACCCTCTGGAGAGGGGACCCTGTGCCGATCCTCAGGCAGTGTCAGACCGCGAGCTGCGTCACCCACCCACCAGGTCACAGCGAAATAAGCAGGAGGACAATGTTGCGTTTCTGTACTGAGTTCTATTTATTTGACATCGGGGCCTACGCGAGACTGAGGCTGAGGCTGAGCCGTCTTTCTGGGTGTTTTAATGTCCTTCGATTATGACGCGACGGGGATTATGAGGTGTCAGTCCTGGCAAGTTGGTCAGTCCCCCAAGCGCACCCCAGGCCGAGGGGGAGCCCCGGGCTGGGGTCGAGGCAGAGGAGCACTTACTACAAGAGCTGGCTTTCTCTAGTTCTTTGATCCGCAGACGGAGCTCCGAGAGGGCTTTTCTTTGGCGCTGGATGACTTCTTCGTGGCGGGACCCTTTACATTTGACCCCGAGGTCACTGAAGGACTGCTCCTGCGGACGAAGGGGAGGGGGGCAGACAGAACTCAAGAAGGATCCAGACGTCTCCTGATAGCACCCCAACCTGCATGATTCCTGACCTGCAGAAACCCGGTCTTTTAGGGCTTCTGGAAAGTCCCGCCGGGGCAGCAGCAGAGGGCAGTTTTAAGTTTCCACCGCAAATATCGGGTCCGGTGGAGGAGGGTTCCCAGCCCTCTTCCGCCCAGCGGCCCTAGAAACGAAGGAGCCATGTATGTTCCTCTTCCACATCTTATTATTATCATTTTTTAATGTTTCTCCGTGCCTAAATCCCCATATCTGTTAACACTCTTTGTTCTAAGCAGCCATACCAAGCTGGGGGGGGGTGTTACCTTTTTTTTTTTTTCCTTTTTTGCTTTTGTGGCATTAGAATTGGAACCCCGGGTCTTGAGTGTGTGTGTGTAAGTGCTTGCACCACTGAGCATCTCCCTCAGCCCCAGAAGGGCATGTGCGTGTGTATTACGTGTGTCTGTGTGTGTGTCTGTGTATCTGTGTATATCACAGGGCACTCTGTGTGCCTATAGTTGCCTAAGAGTGTCTCCAGGGAATCATCCTGGGTCGTTCTACCCCTTTACTGCTTTGCTCTGGGGTCTCCCAACTCCACCTTCCGGGGATGGAAGTGCAGGTCGCTGCCATGCCGCTTGGTGCTTTCATGTGGGATTTGGGATCTAAACTCAGGTCCTTCTGCTTGCCAGACAGAGCTTTAACCCTGGAGCCATCTCCTGGCCTCTTTCCATACAGTATTTTTATGTGGGGTCTGGGGATTTGAACTCAGGTTATTTCGGATGAGATCCCATGTAGACTTCTTTCAAATTTATTTATCTATCTATTTATCTATTTGTTCATTTAGCATGTGCATCAGAGGGCACTGTGTGTCTCTGTGGAGGACCAAGGGTGACTTGGGGAATCATTCTGGATTGCTTCTACGTCATTCATGCCTCGCTCTGGGATTTCCCAGGTTCTGCCCACTAGGATAGGAAGTGCAGGTCGCTGCATTTTCCACCTGGTAGTTTTACATGGGACCTGGGATCTGAACTCAAGACCTTCTGCATGCAAGACAGAGTCTTAACCCCTGGGCCATCTCTCCAGCCCAGAAAGGTATTTCAAATGAGATTCCATGTGGCCTCCTTTTAGAATGGCCATAGGCTGACTTTCTCCTGTCTGCTGAGGAGACTTGACAGCCTGGTGCTTGCTTGTCTTTAGATTTCCTTCGGAGACCCTGGGACCTCAGGAATGGCCCAACAGGACTGTGTTTCGCTTTGGAAATGTCCTTATCTGCATTGTCTTGTACGATGGCTGCCGACTCCATGAGGTTCCCATAGGACTGTGTGGGCTATGTAGGGTTTACTCAGGACACAAACAAGGAAGGGCTTCCCTAGAAGACCATCCCAGTGGCAGATAGCTCAGGGGTCCCAGTGCTGGCCCCTCAAATGAAAGGGTCAGAGTTTGGATCCCCAGTTCCCATATATAATGCGGGCTCAGGTGTTAAGCCTCTGCCTTGCAGGCGGAAGGTCCTGAGTTCAGATCCTAGACCCCACATATAGACGGGCAGAAGCGGGGGTGGCCTGCGTTTCTGATCCTGGTAGGGCGGAGCCTGTGAATCCTGGGGCAGAGCCTGTGAATCCTGGGGCAGAGTAAACAAGGAGGAGTCCATGGTAGTTCCCAAATTCACCCATGGGTCTACACACACACACACACACACACACACACACACACACACGCGCGCGCACACACACACACACACACACACGCACACGCACAATTGAATAAATAAATTAAAAAAAAGGAAGGATAACTTGATTGGTGAGCTCCTGGTTTGATGTGAGATCCTGTCTCACAAAGAATAAGGTAGAAGAGCAATTGAGGGTGATTCCCAATGTCTTGGACCTTCTCTCTTTCTGTCTCTGTTTCTGTCTGTCTGTCTGTCACACACACACACACACACACACACACACACACACACACACACACACAAAGTGAATATGCATGCACTTTTGCATGTATGCCGCATACACACACACATGAAAATGGAAAAAGGAACAATAAAAGATTCAGAATGCATAATTTTTTCCTCTAGAGAAACGAGGGGACCAGAAAGTAGCACAGGGGGTCGAGTGCCTGCCAAGTAGTGTGAAGACCTGCATAGGTGACCGACGTTCGCCTGTGACCCCAGCACTCAGGACGTGGAGGCAGGAGGGGCAGAAGTTCAAGGTCATCGTTGGCTACATAGTGAATTAGAGGTCAGCCTGGGCTATGGGAATCCTAGCCTCAAAAAGAGAAAAAAAGAAAAATGTCCATATTAATGCACACACATTTGTGCATTCATTATAGAGTCAAGAACCCCAAAAGCCCAGTTATGAGTTCCAAGTAACACATAAATCTCTAGTAGATCATTCATTCCCTCAGTCATTCACTCATTCATTCTACACCTCTGAGCGCCAAGCCTTGCTCAAGGCTTTGGAGACTCAGCCAGTGACTAAAACTGGTAAGTAGATTTTTGTACCCTAATATGGGGTGGGGGGGAAGACAGACGGCGGGGGAAATAGATAGGGAGCAGATAATTCCTTGGGGGGCAGGAGATGGGGTGTGGGGAGTGGATTTCAGTTGTCGGTGGGTTGTGAGGGGGGCAGGCTCAGCCAAACTGGCAAGAAAGGGAAGAAACGCAAACTGGTTCTTTGATCACTACTTTTAAAATAGCAATCTTGGTTCATTTTAGATTATAGATACACAGCTACAGAAGACGAGCGTCTCATTGGGAGAGAACCCAAATCATTAAAAATTGCAGTTAGATATCTCTGTCTCTATTTCTTTACCTGCCCCTCCTTCCAGACGGGGTCTTAAGTATCCCAGGATGACCTCGACTTAACTATGCATGCGGACTCTAGATGTAGGGTCTCGTGAGGGGCAAGGAAGCCCAATGATGAAATTTTATGCTCCTGCCTCTGCCTTCAGCATGTTGGGGTCGTAGGCATGTACCGCCACGCCCAGTTAATACTGAGTGCAGGAACCCAGACTTGATGTGGGGACGAGACTTGGGTCTTGTGCACAGCTAAGCAAGTACCCCACCGTCTGAGCTACAGCCCGGCCCTGCTTCTGTCTCTCTCCAGATGTGTATGTGCTCATCAACCCACCATGCACAAGTCACTGTTCTCTGGCTCTCACTGAGGACATGCCAGACATGATTCTAGCCGTGTGCGCGCGCGCGTGTGTGTGTGCGTGGGGGGATAGTTGGGGGACTAGGCAGTCAGGCCCTGCTGCTCCCAGGGAACTGATTTCTCTGGAACAGACGGCTGACAAACAGACCTGTCCTCCACAGTTCCATTTCAGAGTGCGGGAGAAGTTTCTAGCAAGCAGAAGAGAGGAAAAGAGAAGTCCTGGGCTCTTCTGCCTTTGCTGACTCCAGCGCATCTCTGACCCGTCTGCGTTAGCCACAGCCGGGGCTCAAGGCCCCCAGCCTCCTGCCCGCTGCGCAGTGTCCTTCTTGCTCACAGGCCCTGGTCGCCCAGCGCTTCCCTCCCTTCCTGCTTTGCTCCAAATCTCACGGATCAGCTACCAGATCCGGAAGAGCCCCTCTCACCACTCACTGTCAAATCCGGCCAGATGGGTCCTCAGGCCACTTGCCCCGCCCCCAACCCCTCACACCACATCCCTTACTGACTTTTCTGGCTCTTCCTCCTGCACACAGAACCAGGCCTGGCCCCCAGGGAGCCCGTGCTTCTCCCACAGTGAAGAAGGGTGACGTCCACACAGAGATCCTGGAGTTTCAGGCAGTGCCAGGGCCGTGGCCCAGCCAGGTCACTTCTGCTTGTCCTGGGACCTGTCTCCACCTGGGAACCCGCCCACAGCGGGTCACTCGGAGCTTGGTTCTGGGCGGGCCTCATTCCATCTCTTGGAGCTCCCTCTGCTTGTCCTGTTAGGCGCGACCTGCAATGTTCCCACCCTCTAGACAGCAAGAGGCAAGGGATGCTGGACTGGGCTCTGGAGGCCGACACAGCCGCCTTGAGGGGAGACTCAGTTCTGGGCAAGGAGAGGAAGTGGGGTGTCACGTGACCCTTCCTTAGGCTCTGCCAGGGAACTGTCTTCCTTAAAGAGGACAGAAATTCTTTCTCATACAAATCCTGACCTCTGACCCGCCCTGGCCAGAGAACAGGAAGTAGCCTGGATCAGGACCTTGGGGCTTCCCGCCTTTCATCTTCAGCCTCCCTCCCCTCTGCCTGGACATCTACCGGAAACTACACAGCAGACATCCAGAGAGCCAATCCCATATACCTTGGGCGGCTTTGGGGGGAGGTGTGTGTGTATGTGTATGTGTGCGCCAGGGGTGCTGTATACAAACTTCCCTGTCTCTGGCACAGGGCCTGGCTTACAGCAGGCGCTCAATAGTTACCGAAGGAGCGAAAGGCTGTGGGTCAGGTCCTGCTCGGAGGACTTGGGGTTCCAGCTTGGAGGACTTCGGGGTTCCAGCAGAAGTGACCCACATTTCCTGCCTAGAGGCGCTTCCAGCCGCCTGGGCCCTTCCTTCTACCAGTTGCCCCAAGCAACGGGAGCCGCACTTCTATTGAAGTGCTCTGGATGGGCAGCCGGTGCCAGGGACAGCTGGTCGGACCCGGGGTCCTTTCACGAGGGCTGCCCCAGACCCTGCTGTCCGGCAGGCGCCGCGTGTCCGCTGGCACGTTTGGCCCTGTTTCTTACCCGATGCCTTACTCTCTAGTTGCCCATGGGGGGGAACACATCCCGGTGTCTAAGGAACCGCTGTGCCCCACAGCCAGCCTGCTAGGGATGGTGGGAAGCGTCGCAGGGCCAGCCACAGCACGGGAGGGGCACGGCTGGCGTGGGGAGCACTGGATACAGGATGTTCTGAGACCCACTCCTCACCGAACGAGCAGCCGGGACTTCTGGGCAGGGGCACGGGGAGACCTTGTCGGGGGGCTACATAGGGAGTCGCGATCACTATCTGGGAAGGCAGCAGGGCCCCCCAACGTAAGGAGCTCTTTGGACTCAGTGATTTTTGCAGGCAAAAAAAAAAAAAAAGTTCTACAAATGTGCAAGCCAATTAATTAAAGTTTCCAGTGGCAGGAGAAGCCATCGAAATGTCCAACAACTGGGGACAGGTTGAACCACAGGGACATGGTTGGACTCTGTGCAACTCACTTAACGGAGGGAGGGGACCTTTTCAAAGATAAGTTAGTTGCCGAATAAGTGCGGCTTAACGCTATTAGAAAAAGTCACCCCCTGGGGGCTAGACACATGTCTCTACCTTACAAGGAGCTGAGTTCAAATCTTGGATCCCATGTGAAAACTCTAGGTGGAAATGGCGGTGGCCTGTACTTCTGACCCTGGAAGGTGGAGCCTGGGAGACCCCAGAGCAAAGCAATAAGGGGGTAGAAACAATCCAGGATGATTCTCGAAGTCGCCCTTGGGCCTCCACAGGCACACACCGTGCTTCTGACACACATGCACACAGGCACATAAAATAAAAAAGGAAACGTGACATTTTAAAAAAAAGTTACCTCCTAGATATACCATATAGGTGTGTTTGTGTGCCCTGCGGGGACTGCCATTGTTCCCAGGGGAGAGAACTGGCCCGCGGGAAACAGTCATAGACTTTCTAGGAGGAAGAGTTGAGATTCGAACCCAGTCCAATTCAACTCGAGCCTGATTTCCAGCCACCGCCCATTCATGACGGTTTGGGGACCCTGGTGGCCTCCGTGGGGACAGAGCTGGTGACATCATTGATCTGGAGAAACCTCCGGAGACAGCAGCCAGCCGGGCAGGATTCTGCTGGCCTTCACCTGCTTTACCCTGGCCCGGGACCCCTTCGGAAGTGGCAGTGACTTTCTGAAGGCAACGAGGCCCACCTGCTCCCGGGCTCTCCTGGGAAGGTATGGCCGGGTCCCGGCCTACGGGGACTCACCTCGGGGCTGCTGGAGGAAACTTCGGGGCGGACGGCTTCTATCTGCACGGCGAGGTTGCACTTCTGTTTGGGGCTCCGGAGCTTCTGCTCCTTCTCCATGCTCGGCAGGAGTCTATGTTTCTCTTGGGAAGCCCTAGGGTAGAGACATATGTCATGCCGGGCAGCTGGAGGATCACACACCTTGTGCCTCCTTGAGCAGGTCGTGGAACTCCGATTGCATAGGTAACTGAGCTCCTTCAGACCTCGAGACCCTTGGGCTGGGGAGAGGCTCGTGCCAAGTCTTTGCCACACAAGCAAAAGGACCTGAGTTCAGATCCCCAGATCTCATGTAAAAATGCCAAGCGGAAATGGTGGAAGACAGCAATTCAGGCCCCGGAAGGTGGAGCCTGGGAAACTCCAGAGCAAATCAATAAGGACGTAGAACAATCGGGACAATTCCCAGTCATCCTTGGCCCTCCACAGGTATACATACTTCACAGTGCCCACTTGTACTGGCATACACACACACACACACACACACACACACAGACACACACACACAGACACACAGACACACACAGACACACACAGACACACACACACAGACACACACACACACACAGACACACATACACACACAGACACACGCAGACACACACGCATACATCCACACACAAAGACTTCAAGACCCTTGGCCCCCAAATACTACACAATTCTGTTCTGAGGAATCAACCAAGTCAGTGGTTCTCTTGGCCCCACGCTGCAGACGGGAGATACGCCTGGGATTGGGCATGGTGGGGGCCCCCCTGTGATCCCAGTGCTGAGGACTGGGGCAGGAGGGTCGAGAGCGCCCATTTCCGTCCTGTTTCAAAACCCAATGTAAAAAGCCAACCGTCATCACCGCCACCACGGAAGTGACACCCCGAGATCTGTCCATGGTCACTGAGCTTGTAAGTGACCGAGTCTGGCGTGGAAGCAGACAGCCTGTGAGCTGGCCTTGGCTGTGAGCCACGGGCCCCCCAAGCTACAGGAGACACACAAAAGGTCGATTCCCCCGGTGGGGCCCGCCACACCTCAGCGCCTCCTTGAGGACCTTCAGCTCCCGGTCCTTCTTCTCCACCAGGCCGCTGGTCTGCGCCACCTTGGCCTTGAGCATCGTCATCTCGCTGCTCTGCTGCCGCACGAGGGCCACGTGCCGCTCCAGCTCCATCTTCTGCTTCTCGCTGATCTCCCCTGGGGCGGCAAGGGCCGTCAGTGTCCCCTCGTCCCCCCGCCTTGGAGGCTGCTTTCCACAGTGCAAACTGCCGCCATTTTTGTTGGAGGCCACTGCGATGGTGCCTGTTGACGGCTGACATGCCCAGAGACAGAGGGGGTGCGGAGGGGCCCCCCTGCAGCGCCTCCCAGACATTCTGTTCCGTGACCCCTGTCTTCCAGCCCCTGAGGTCTGGGGTACACACTGGGGTACACGCCTATGCAGCTGGGAGAAGTGCCCAGCCATACAGGAGATGAGACTTTCCAGTAAGACTACTTTGGGGTCATCCACGCTCCTGAAAGTAACCCTCACCCCTACTCCTGAAAGTAACCCCAGTAACTCGTTGACTTGTCAAGATGGACCCTGGCATAATTGTTATGTTGGTAGTCAAATTCCTGTGTGGAGAGGATAGATGTCTGTGTGGCATCTCCCCAGGGAACGCGTGGCACAAGCCTTCTCGGAGGGTCCCCTAGGCCTGTAAGACCCAGGAGGGCAGGTCCACAGCACTGGAATTCTCACCTGTCTCGCATGAGCTGCTTATCTCCCAGCAGGTGGGACGGGCTGGGGGCCTCCAAGCTGCTACCTCCCCCAAGTGCCTCCCAGCAGCTGCCGAGGCCCCACCCGTGTCTCTCTGGTGTCTCAGGGCCCTTTGGCCAACGTTCAGCTGCCCGTTTCTGCACCTTTTTGTCCCAGGGATAGCTGGGTGCTGAAGGCTCCCAGGGCTGTGTCTGCCAGATGCAATGAAGTCTCACCAGCATCTGGCGCAGGGGTCAGATCTGCCTCTCACCCTCTCATGTGCAGCCCGCAGGCTCCCGCTCGCTCGCTGCCTGGCTCCCAGCACTCACTCGCCAGCAGAACCTGGTCTGGCTGTTCATGCATTTATTTGATTGACAGCCCATATTCACCTGATGGACAGCCCATACTCACTTAATTGACAGCCCACTGCATTTACTTTCTTCCCCTCTGACTGACTCCCTAACACCATAGCTGATGTTTCCTGGGATTGTGTCTAGAGTAAACTGTCTGCAACGAGGTTCTGTTAGGGTCTGCCGCCCGATGGGGGGCGGGGGGAGGACATGCAAAGACCCCTGCTTTGCTGCGAATCTTTCTGGCAGCCTATGAGGGGGCTTTGGTAGCACCCCCACTTCACAGAGGCTGTGAAAGTAAAGAGTCTTGTCTGGGAACTGGTAACGAGCAGCCTGGGACTGCACCCCACATCTCTGACTCTGGAACTGGACACAGCAGCGTCCATGTTGCTCTGTCCCCTAGTTGACCAGGGAAAAACGTGGCGTGGAAGAATTCAGTCATCGATGCACCAAGGTCATTCACAGGAAAGAAGCAAAGTTTGGAGTTGGAAGGGGGTTAGAAAGGGCCACGGAGCTCTCCTTCCTGTTATCCCTCTTTTCCCCTTTCTCCTTCCTTCCCTCCATCCTTCTACTTTCCATATCTAGCTTGTGGGGTCTCCCTCTTGCCTGTCTGGGCATTCTGTCTAGAAGGGAACTAGGGCCAGGAAAGAGAAGGTGGCCACAAGGAGAAAGAAGGATGTCGAGCCAGGCCGAGTGACGGGGTGGGGGGACTTTCTGCCCCGAGTGGCCAGTAAGTGCCCTTTCCATAGGAGGGAGAGGAGATCTGGAGAGGCTGTTTGCATCCCTACCCCCTGCAAAGTACCGTGCCTAGGGGAACCCCAGCCCCGCCCCGCCAGGGATGACTTGCTCTGGGGAAGGAAATTCCCCGACAGGGAAGTTGTATTTGAATATGAGCTGCCCAGGGTCCTCCCACAGTGTGGTTTGGAGCCCCTGGGGGATGGTGGTAGGCATCGGGACTGAACCAGAACCCATGGAGCTGTGACTCTGGGTTTTTGGGGGGCTGCAGGCACACAGGAAAGTGGATCCCCTGGGATCGAGGGACCAAGGAGCTGACTCTTTGGCCGGGCTTCCTCCTTATCCCCAGAGGGACGGAGCACAAACCTCGCAGGTCTGTCATGCGGCCGTGGGCCTCGTTGAGATCCGTCCTCAGCCGCATGATCACTTCCTGCTGAGACAGAATCTCCTTCTGAGCCGTCAGTAAGTCATCTCTGGAACGGACAGAAATGGGCCGAATCAGCTCCACGCAACCTGCCTGGGGAACTCGAGGGGCTAGAGAGGAGATTGCATGTAATAATGTTGCTGGGCTCAGCGACGGTCCGCGGGGGCCGCAGCCCCCCCTAGGGATCAGGCAGCCTCCAGATACTCTAAGAGAAATCTCGTGTGGATGTGCCCCCTCTCAGAACACGCACTGGGGACAGAACCAAGGACAGGCTGGCTTCCATCTGGGGTGTGCTGCAGACCCCAAGACAGACAGACAATGTGGTCAGAACAAACTGGCATGCCTGTGGGCCTTGGTGGAAGGGGGAGAGAAGGCCATTCGAGGGGTTCAGGGCTTCTCTGAGTGTGGGGGAGAGGAAGACAATGAGGCTTCTGCAGGGAGGTGACAGCAGATGCTGTTTCCCGGGGGAGCAGTGGGAACCCCGGTTTCGGTGATCAGATCAGCAAAGGAGACGCACGGACAGGTGCAGGTCTCAGAAGGCAGGAGACCCCTTGGGCACCTCCAGGTGGGCGATCGGCTGGGATGCCAGCTGTGCCCTACGACGCTTGGCTTTTTCTGGGGGTTCTGGGTTCAAACTCAGAGCTTCAGGCTTGGAAGGCAAGTGTTTATCCACTGAGCCGTCTCCCCAACTCCGCACCCACATATGCGTGCATGTGTGCTTGTCTATTATTTATTTTCCTGGTACTGGGGCACACCTAGGGCTTTTCATGTAATTCAAACTCAAGTGCTTTTCCGCTGAGCTACCTTCCTTCAGTTGCCCCCGTGCTGTGTCTTTGAGGTGGGGTCTCCCTATGTTGCCCAGGTTGGTCTTGGTCTCACTATAATAGCCCAGGCTAGACTTCAGCGGTCTCCTCCTGTTTCTGTCTCCCGAGTTTGGGTTTATAAGTGGACGTGGCCATGCCCAGCCACTGAGAGATTTTTGTTTTTCTTTGAAAACCATCAGCTCCCTGAGACGCAAGTTATGTGCCCATTGGCGGCCAGGAGAGGAGACGTCATCGGCTAAGGTGATTTCGTCCAACTGCTTAACCTTGTCCAGAACTCTGCAGTCTTACGGGGTCTCTGCTGTTTTCGCTGTCCGCCTTAGCTCACAGGAGTGGACTCCCTCCCACAGGGGCTCAGGAAAAAAGAAGGAGGCACCAGCTTGCAACCAAACTCCAGGCATGCGCGTCCCACAAATGCAGAGGGGTGGCCTGACTCATCCAGAACCACACAGCCAGTAAGCGAGGAGCCGGGATTTGAACCCAGAGCCACTTAGTGCTTTCTGCTAAGCCACACTGAGAACACAGGTCTCACCTGCTGTCCCAGGCGCTGAGGACTCGACTCTGGCTAGTCTCGCCTCCTCCCCCTGCAGCCCCTCAAGAATGGCCTGGCACCCACCCCTCTGTACTCACATCAGGTGGTCGCACGCGGTCTCTTTGGCGTTGACGTCCAGCGGTTCTACTATTGGGAGCCCTTGGGGAGCTTCCTCCTTTTGAACTGAACCAGAGAGACAGAGCCACGTCATTGGGACCCTCGTGCAGTGCGCGCCCCCTTTCCCATCACCTTATGAGCACACCGGTGCCTCTCGACTCACGCTGCTTGGTGCCCTCTCCACTCTCTACCTCATGGATCCCCCGAGTGCGATGACATGGGCTGGGGCTCCCCAAGAACCGGGGCTCCCTGATGACACCTAAGGTCAAGAAGCCGCATCAGTGCCAGGGACCTGCTGGCGGTGGGCTGAGCCCCGAGGGAGAGGCGCAGCCTTGTGAGGGGCCACGGCACATGTGGATCTTTCTCCTTCCCACCAGGATATTCAGGGGCGCCAAGCTCAAGGGTCGCCTCTCCTTGGCCCACCACCTTCTGCTTTCCCCTCTTACTCAGTTGCTCAATCTCTCAACAAACACATCCGTGATGCACTATTCCCTGGCAGGCACTGATAAGGATTGGGATGCCCAAGACGATCTCACTTCCAGGTCCCAGAACAACCTCCAGCCCGACTCCGCCTTTGGAAACCCAGCCCGTGCCCTGTGTGCGGGGCCCCTGCTCCTTGTTTGTCTGTACCTTGCTGGTAAATTTTCAACCAAACAACTCAGGGAAGCAAGGATTGTATTCTTATAGCTACCGGACTTAGTGCAGCTTGACAGGACAGTCCACACAAACCCAGGAGCCGGGAGAACTGACCTCCCTTACCCACGAGGATTGCCGAGAGAAGGGCAAATCTCACTTGTTAGACAGCAAGCTGCTCAGGTATGCTGAAGGGTGTCAGCTACTGAACTAACTCCCTCCATCTTATCCACCTGCGGAGGAGGGGGTGGCCCCACCCACTGTGGGCTGGATCTTCCCACATGCACGGGACAGCCTGCAGGCCTGCTTCAGGACTTGTCTTAACTACTAGTTCTTTGCAGATGTGCCCAGAGCTCAGCCTTCAGGTGTTGAGCTGGCACCTGCATCTAGCTGGCTGGCTGGGTGACCGGCCTGTCCATCGCGGGTCCCTAGTGTGCAAGGGGCTGAGACGGCAGATGCTCAGATGAAGCAGGCGAATGAATGATGTGAGACTCCTGGCTGTGAGCCGGAGAGTTCTGGAAGCACGGGGGCTAAACTAGATAGCTCGCATGCCGGGGCAGGCACCCCACCTCTAGCAAAGCCCACCCAGCTTAGACGTCATCAGCGCCAATACTGAGGAAGGGGCCTGAGGCCTCTGCTTCTAGAACTTTCCATCCGGAGCTTAGAGTTCATCCTAGTGATACAACTCAGGGATGCCGGCAGCCTCTCCAGGGTTCCTTGTATGTGTGTGTGTCTGTGTGTGCATGTCTCTGTGTGTCCGTGTGTGTGTATGTGTCTGTGTCTCTGTGTGTCTGTGTGTGTGCCTCTGTGCGTGTCTGTTGTGTGCGTGTCTGTTGTGTGTGTGTGTGTGTGTGTGTGTGAGTGTACCAAGGGCACTTGAGTGTATGAGCCTGTGGAGGCCCAAGAATGATGCTGGGAATCATCCTGGATTCCAATAAATAAGTAAATAAATAAACAAATAAATAAAATGGCGTCTTTTCCTAAGCTGTTCTTATTGCTTTGCTCTGGGGTTTCCCAGGCTCGGCCTTGCAGGGCACCACCATTCTGCCTGGCATGTTTATGTGCGATCTGGGGATCTGAACTCAGGTCCTTTTGCTCTCAGAGTGAAGGCTTTAACCCTGAGCCATCTCTCCAGGGCTCCTTTTGCAACAGGCCAATCCTGACAGTTCCGCAGTGAGTATTAGTCAGGTTGCGGTGACCAGCGACACAGAGAGGCCCCTGTTGTCATGTGGAAAAGACAACTCCACCAGCCAGTTCCCGCTGCTGGCGCGTACTACCGGCTGGCTGGGTTGGCACAAAAGACGTCCCAACCCACTGGCATTATTTTGGTTCTGCTGAGTCTTGGAGGGCTTCTAATGTTGTATGATAGGGAATAAAGGGATCAGCTGAGAACACGGAGGGTTCAGAGGGGCCCCGCCCTGTGGGGTCTCCTGGGATGACTGAGGACCATGCCCCCCACCCCCCGCATTCCCAGCCCAGTGCCTACTTGAGTTGTCCTTCAGCATGGTGATCTCGTCCTCTATTTTCTTGTGGTTCTGAGTCACCTGGTGGAGCCTGTTTTCTAGGCTCACGATGGTCTGGGAGTGTTGCTTGACTTGCTCCTTGTATCCCACGATCTCCTCCTCAAAGTTGTGCCTCTGAGATTCCCGCTCCTCCTGGAGGGCCTGCACTGTCTGCTGCTGCAGCCTGATCCGTTCCTCCATCAGGATCTGGGAACACAAGGCAAAGAAGGGTCCTGTGTCGGGAGCCCAATTGGCTGGTAGCCACCATATCTCTCCTTTCTACTCACTGGGGGCTAAACTGAGGACACCTGTCTCAGGGCCTTTGCACATGCTGCTCCAATGGCTGGCACGCTCCTTCCCTAAACCCTACATAGGGATGTTTCTCATCTTTCGGGTCTCAGCTCCAACAGTCACATCCTTGGGAAAACCACCCCACCATCTATTTGCCTAGCGCCAGCCTAGGGCTTTTGCTTTGTGTCTCTGTCCCTGAGACTTTTAACACCATCTGGCATGATCTCATTTCTCGGTTTCTCACCTGCCAGTCTGTGAGTTTTACACGTGGAAGCTTTGCCTGTTCTCTGACTGCTTTGCGTGAACAGCTAGACCAGAAGTCTGACACATACTTAAGCATGGATGCAGTCTGCATTTCTGTGTTTGTGTGTGTGCACGCGTGTGTATGCATGCGTGCACAGTGTGTGTACACTGATTGGAAGTCCCCTGGCTGTTGTCCCTCAGCTGCTGTGCACCGTGTGCTTTGGAGGCAGGGCCTGTCGTCACTTGCCCGGAGCTTGGGCTGCGCTGATTGGCCGGAACCCCTGGGGGTCTATTTGGCTGTCTCTACATCTGCCTGTGCTGAGATTTTTTTCTTTTTTTCCATTTGCATGTGTTTTGTGTGTCTGGGCCGGCACATGTGCGTATGTGTGTTTGCATGGGAGTAGACTCAGGCATGTGTGTCTGTGCATACACATGAGAACAGGTGGAGACCCCAGGTGCTATGAGGAATCACCCTCAATTGTTCTTCCACCTTATGCTTTTGAGGCTGGGTCTCTAATCGAACCCAGAGCTCATCGGTAGGGCTGAATCTGCGAGCCAGCTTGCTCTGTGGACCCCTGCTCTCTGCTTTCCTGGCCTGGAATTTCAGGTGGGCTGCCACACCTGCCTGATATTTTACGTGGGGTCTGGGGATTCAAACTCTGGTCTTATTGTTTGTTTAACAAGCTTAAGCTACCAAGTCCTCTCCCTAGCTGGTTGCTTTTCCTTTAAGCAAAAATTAAAAATAAGTAAGTCAGTAAATAAATAAATAAAATGGCATTTACACAGGATATCAGACCCTCTCTGTGACCACCCTCTGGTTCCTAAGCCTTTCTTGAAGTCTCCACCCCAGCCTCCCTCTCTCCTTCCTGTGTCTTCAGCCTCTGTCTCCCCTGGGCTCCCTCCACCTGTGGACGTGCTGGGCCTTGACCTCCCATCCTGCCCAGAGAGTGAACGCTTCTCCCCTCCCCCAGCTGTGCCTGCCCCGCCCACAGCCCCGCCAGCCCCTCCCACAGCCCCGCCTGCCCCGCCCACAGCCCCGCCTGCCCCTCCCACAGCTCCACCTGCCCCGCCCACAGCTCCGCCTGCCCCCCACAGCCCCGCCAGCCCCTCCCACAGCCCCGCCACAGCCCGCGCCAGCCGCCTGCCCCCCCCACCGGCCCCCCACGCCCTGGCCCCTCCCACGCCCGCCCGCCCTCCCAAGTCCGCCCACAGCCCACCCTCCCAGGCCCCGCCGCCCCCCCACGGCCCCGTCTGGCCTCCACAGCCGCCCCCCCGCCCCACGGCCCCGCCTGCCTCTCCCACGGCTCCGCCTGCCCCTCCCACGGCCCTGCCTGCCCCTCCCATGGCCCCGCCCTTGCCACTCCCACAGCCCCGCCTTGCCCCTCCCACAGCCCCACCTGCCCCTCCCACAGCCCCACCTGCCCCTCCCACAGCCCTGCCTTGCCCCTCCCACAGCCCTGCCTTGCCCCTCCTACAGCCCCACCTGCCCTTCCCACAGCCCCGCCTGCCCCCCCACAGCCCTGTCTGCCCCTCCCCCAGCCCTGCCTGCCCCTCCCACAGCCCTATGTGCCACTCCCACAGCCCCGCCTGCCCTTCCACAGCCCCCGCCTGCCCCCCCACAGCCCTGTCTGCCCCTCCCACAGCCCTGCCTGCCCCTCCCACAGCCCTGCCTGCCCCTCCCACAGCCCTATGTGCCCCTCCCACAGCCCCGCCTGCCCCTCCCACAGCCCCGCCTGCCCCCCCACAGCCCCGCCTGCCCCTCCCACAGCCCTGCCTGCCCCTCCCACAGGGGTGCCTGACAATGGTTCCCAGGTTCAGGCTCTGGTATGACCTCTCCTTCCACACCTTTATCACCCCCAGAATGGAGAAACCTTGGAATGTAGACCCCTGCGGTTGCTTCACGTTCTCTAAGAAAAGAGTTCTCTGCAAAGACCTGTCCCGGTCCAAGCCCACACATTCCCTTCCAGAGGTCACTCGCAGGTCATGTGCAGAGAAAGGGTCGCCAGTCTCCCCCTGGCTCCTCCCTCTCCGTGATGTTCCCATCGGGGACCCCACTCATCAAGGTGCCAGGTACCAGGCTCCTCAATGCCTTGCTTTATTTTTATTTTTTTTAATTTTATTTTGCCTGTGTGTGGGGGGCACTGTGTGTACCCGTGGAGGACCAAGGGTGACTTCGGGAATCATCTGAATGGCTTCTACCTCCTTTTTGCCTTCTCCTGGGATTTCCCAGGCTCCACCCACCAGAGTCAGAAGTGCAGGCTGTTGCCATTTCCACCTGGTATCTTTATGTGAGACTTGCGAGGCAGAGTCTTAGCCCCCGAGCCATCTCTCCGGCCCTAGTTTTATTTTCATGGGCTCTGGGAATCCAAACTGAGACTCATGCACGTATGGGGAGCACTTTAGCAATGGAGCGGTCTCCCACGCCTAAATTTACATTATTATCTTGAGACGGGGTTGCGCCAAGTAGCCCAAGCTCTCCATGCCCTCTGGAGCCCAGACAGCCCTTGCCCTGAACCTGGGGTCCCCCTGCTCCCGCCTCCAGAGTAGCTGGAATACAGGCTGGGGTTTCCCGACAGGGCGTAGCTTTGCCTCTGAGGGACCTCTAGGCTCGAAGACGGTCCGGGTCGTCACAGCTGAGCACCCCGTGGGGCCCCTACGGCCCCCACAAGAAAGGGGTATCGCCTGGAATGTTGGCGGCCTGAGGATGGCCAGGTTTGGTCGTACCCCATTGGGGTCCCCCTGACACCCTAGCCTTCCACCGTGACTGGAGCGACCTACCATTTTCGTCTTGGCGGTTTCCAGCTCGGCCAGCGTTTCACTGAGCTTGAGCGCGAGGCTCTCGGTTTTCAGGCTGTCCACCGCCTTGGACTGCCGGTTCTCCTCGATCAGCGCCAGGGCGTCGTTCAGCTTGTGATTCAGGGCGTCTTCCTTCAGCCCTTTCGACTCTATTTCCTAGAGGAACAGCAGCGACCTTGAGCAGGTGCCCAGGTCCACTGCTTGCTCTCCTGCCCAGCCCCTCCCTGTGCCCGCAGAGGGGGCGGGATCGACACTTTTGCTTTATTCTGTATTCGTGTGTGTGTGTGTGTGTGTGTGTGTGTGTGTGTGTGTGTGTGTGTCAGAGGGCACTGTGTGTCCCTGTGGAGGACCAAAGGTGACTTCAGGAATCATCCTCGATTATTACTTCTACCTCTTTTTTGCTTTGCTCTGGGATTTCCCAGGTTCTGCCCACCAGAGCCCGAAGTGCAGACCTACCTCGGTTCCAAGAGACTTGGGATCTGAACTCAGGACCTTCTGCTTGGAAGGCAAAGTCTTAACTCCTGAGCCATCTCTCCAGCTCTGCTGATGCTTTTTAAAAATTTCCTTTCTTCCATTAGAGTTTCACACAGGAATATAATGACCTTACTATTTTGACGCCTTAGTCCCCAATCCTATCCTTCCTTCTCCCATTCCAAGCCTCCTTCTTTCCTGTCAGTCTCTCTTCTACTTCCGTGTCTTTTTGCTGCTTCATCTGGGCTGCATTCGATGGCATGTGCCTGAGCTCTTGCTGGAGCATGAGTCACAGACCAGTGGGTAGACCACCGAGGAAAGCATCTGCCCCCACTATTGGCATTCACCCTCATTGGTCTCTCAGGGAGACGTGGGGCCTCTTGGGATCTTTCCCCTTCCATGGTGAGATGTTGACAGAACAGAACCCGGGCAGGTCTTGTGCAAACAGACAGAGCTGCTGAGAATTCATGGATGCCACAGCCCTGTCATGTCCAGAAGACAGTGTCTGGTTGGATCCCTGTCCCCCTTCAAACCCCTCTACGGCTCTAATCTTACAGCTCCCTCTAATTCAGTGTCCCCCGAGCCTTGGCATTGGGGGTGGCCTAAAGGTCCTGTTTAGGGCTGCCACAGTGCGTCTGCATAGTTGCTTATAAATGACCATCAAACAGCTTAAAGGAACAAGGGGTTTAATTCCTTACGACTGTCCAGTTACAGTTCTCAGTCCAGCTTGATGGGAGAGCACCCACCAACACCAGGGCCAAGGGAACTGGCCACACCATCTCTACACAACAGCTGAGAGAGGGACGATCCTTACTTGCCAGACCAGCATGTCTGGCCAAGTGTATACAAGGATGCCAACTCTCTCAACCAGCTCTCTGTGATTTATTCTAGGGCCTAATCCCACCCATCTGTGTCTTCCCCATCATCCAAACAATCTCTTGCAGGTTCACTCCGGGCCTAACTCAGCCATTAATTCTCCACAAATGTGCCCAGAGCTCAAACCCTTAAATGTCAGGTTGACATCTGTGCCCAGCCATGACAAGGGTGAACATCTGCAATCACTTCATTTCTACATTTGGGCAGTTGTGACTTTATATAATCAACACCTTCCACTGCGAAAGGACTTTTTAGTCTGAAGCCTATGACTTCTCTGGAAGTTTCCACTAACAGCAGAATTCTAACCTCAGCTGAGACCTGTTTCCTCGTGACTTCTGGTCTCTAAGTTTTATTTCTCTGTCATGCGACAGCCCTTTACATATCTGAGGAGGATCATCAGCGTGTCTCTCTGTAAATCTGTTTTCTAGGATCAATGCACTGCACGTCTTCACTCTTCACATGACCTGCCGGGGGACCCCGGGCTGTCCTGGGGGGTGGGGGCTGCGCTGGGGTTTCTCCCTGTGCCCTCCAGCTTGGCAGGGGATATCACTCCAACACCAGACGCTGAGGGAACTGGCCACGCCCTATCCATTGCTGAGAGAGGGACGCTCCTCACTCGCCAGACAGCGTGTCTGTCCAAGTGTGCTGAAGAATGACAAACTACAGACCAGAGCACCCCCAAGCCCTACCTTAGCTTCCGGCCCAGGGAATGATCCCACCCACTGTGGGGTCTTTCCTCATCAGACAATCCTCTGCAGGCCTGCTCAGGCCTTGTCTTAACTACTGATTCTTTACAGATGTGCCCTGAGCTCAGCCTTCAATGTCAAGTGACACCTGTGTCCATCACACGGGCTGAGCTGCACCCCCAGCCTCATGAAACAAGGTCCTGAGACAAAGCCCTGGGCGTTCTCATCATCTGGTGCAGGAGGTGTGAATGGCGAGCCAGCAGCCCGAGTGGAGGGGGATGCTTGTATCCTGCGGTCCAGCCGTGACCTCTTTGGCAATGCAGCCAGAGGCTACGAGCTCGATGCACAGTTGTTCAGTCAAGCATCTTTAGTTGCTTGCTTACTTTATCGTCATGGGGGGTTTGCGACAAGGTCTCCACAGCTCAGGGCCAGCACAGGGAGGAACAGACGTGCCAGCATCGCCCCCACACAGTGCAGCCTGGCCTGCGTGGATGGCCGTGAGGTGCGGCCATGACTGTGCACCGTTATCAGCAACCTGGTCTCGAGTCAGTTGCCACCATGTCTGCCATGACTCCCGACACAAGGGGATGATATCAGAACGTCGCTGGCCACGGCTCTGCTCCACGGTGCACATTCAGTTTTGATGGTCCAAGGGATTCTTCTGCGTGCGTCTGGAGTTCCAAGGTGCATCATGTGGGGGAACAGGGCTACGCACACAAGGTCCGTTTCCCTTGAGTGGTACTCAGCCTGTGTGCCAGTCCTCCCCCTCCCCCCTCCCCCCCACATGGCAGCCCTGAGCTCTCCCGGGCCTTATTTGCTGGGCTCACCTCCAGCCACCTCCCCGTGAAGGCCTCTTTCAATGTCCCTCGGCCAGGGGGCGTGGTTCACAGGGCCAAGGTCACTATGGCGGCTGGTTAGAAGGTCACTAGGGAGGCCACCGAACACGCATGGGATGCCAGTCTCTGTGGGGTTGGAGTGGGGAAGGCGTTTGACACATTCCTAGAGTTGTGGATGGGGGCCCATGTGGGGGGAACCTTTCTTTGAGGAAACCATCCAAGATGGATAGGAGGAGACACAGACCCGTGGGAGTCCAGGTTGGTCCTGAGAATCCTTCCAGTTCATGCCCGATGAGTGATGGCCACCTCCACCAACAGTATTGGTTAACACACGTGTGTGTGTGTGTGTATGTGTGTGTGTGTGTGTGTGTGTGTGTGTGTGTGTATGTGCATGTGCTGCTTCGTACTATGAGGATGTCATAGTTAGATGCAGGTGTCAACTTGACAGTTGCGTGTTAACTCTCTGGGCACATTTGTAAAGAATTAGTGGTTGAGCTGGGCACCAAGCAAACTTGCAGGAGGGACCAGGGAGTCGGCTTAGGGGTTAGGACAGTAGCTCGCCTGTATCTCGCTTGTAGGAGCTTGTCTAGTTGATGGGGGGGCTCATGGCAGGTGGGACTAGTCCCTGAGCCGGTGAATAAGACAGAGGGCCCTGGGTAAGGAAATTGGCATCCTTTGGTACACTTGGCCAGACACGCTGGTCTGGAAGTAAGAATCGTTTCTCTCGCAGTCCTGTGGATGGATGGACATGGTGTGGTCAGTGCTCTCGGACCCTGGTGTTGGTGTGGGCTCTGCTGCCCAGCTGGAGTGGGATTCCTAAGCCAGAACAAACCCTTCATTCCCCCTGCAAGTCATTTGGTGGTGAATTTGCAGGCAACAAGGTAAGCAAAATGTCACAAGGACCTGGTAAGTGGCCGACTGTGAGGTCAGGTGTGGCCGCCTCCTCTGTCCGTCTTGGGTCCTAACGGGAAAGGGCCTTTTGAGGGTGATGATGAGGACAGATTGTGTGGGACTCCCACAAGAAGTGATTCCAAGTCCAGAAGTGCAGCCCCAATTCTCCATTCCCCCAGGCAGCTCCTGTTTTACCCTATACAAGACTGAAGTATGGGGAAGGGGTGGGGGAGGTTTTGGGAATCCTGGGTTCAAATTCTACCCTTTCACTTCTGTGCCACCAGCTTGTAATAATCCCACAAACAGCTGACCCTTGGGGCACCCACTGGACACAGGTCTGTCCATGTGTCCACGAATAGCAGCCTGCCACGTGTTGGTAGTTTGTGTCTTACAACAGGATGAGATGGATTTGAGCATTTCAGACACAGAAGCCCCAGAGCCCAGAGATGGTACGTTACTTGGGCTAAAATCCACATGGAGAGAGGGGTAGGAGGAGGATTTGTACCCCGACTGCTTGCTGCAGGACCCGCCCTGGGTCAGCTGGGACCTGTGGCATCGCGGTCCCCCCGGGACACGTACCTCCCTCAGCTTGGTCAGGCGGTTCTCTAGGTCCTGCACCCTCCTCTTCTCCTTCTCCAAGGACTCCTTCATCTTGTGTCTCTCGTAAGTGACGCTGTTCTCTGAGATCTGGAAGCCAAGGACAAAGGACCTGAGCACGTGTGCACAGGACCAGGATGGTCCCGTCACCATCCCCAGCAGCTGGTGAGCCACCACTGAAGCCAGTGACATGGGGTTGGGAGCAAATGCCCAAGGGGCAAGGCGCAGATCTTGGCACAGCACCAGGCCGAGGAGCAGGGAGCCAAGTCTGTTAGTCACTGGAAGAAAGGGGAGACGGGTTGGTTATTCCGGATTTCCAGGCAGGTGTCAGGAAGTGACAAGCCGGTGAGCGATCAGGACATCACGGGTGTCGGGGCCAGCGAAGACCCTCCTGGGAATTCCTTATCCTTCGGGGCAAGACAATGCCAGGGGCGAGCTTCCTGTCCCGCAGGTCCCAGGCTGCGGCTTCAAGGGTGGGCACAGGAAGTCTCTTCTGATGTAAAGGCAGAGGTCTCGAAACTTCACAACTGGACAGTTTGGGGGGGAGGGCGCTCACGTCAATAGGTCTGGGCAGGGGGAGACGGGTTCAGATGACCTTGAGCAGTCTGAGAGCAGCAGCCAGCTCCCAGGGGTGTGTGAGGATGACTACCTATGGCTGTTCAGACGCTAACCCTAAACCCCATGGAGACACAAAGGTCACCAGGAAAATGTTCAAAGTACATGCCACGTGCAAAGACTGGGCGGGTTACTATAGGAAATTAACTTTATTTGGTGTGCATGTGTGTGTGTGTGTGTGTGTGTGTGTGTGTGTGTGTGTGTGTGTGTGTATGTTTCAAAGGGCACTGTGTATTCCTGTGGAGGACCAAGGGTGACTCTGGGAATCATCTTGGATTGCTTCTATCTCCTTTTTGCTTCTCTCTGGGATTTCCCAGGCTCTGCCCACCAGAACAGAAGTACAAGGTACCACCATTTCCACTTGGCATTTTTATGAGGGACCTGGGATCTGAACTCAGGACTTCTTCTGGCAAGACAGAGTCTTAACTCCTGAGCCATCTCTCCAGCCTGGAAATGACCTTTCTTACTGATCTTTCCTATGTGTCGGTAAATGCACAATCCTGCGTGTGTGTGTATGAACATGTGTGTGTATGTGCATGCTTCTCTGTGTCTGTGTGTATAAGTGCACATCTGTGTGTATACATGAGTGCATGTGTGCACATACGTGCTTCTTTGTGTGTGCATGTGTGGGTGTGTGCGCATGTGCACGCTCATGTATTCACGTGTGTGTCCTCAAGCCAAAGGACAACCTTGGGTGTCACTCCTCAGGGGGTCTCCTGAAGCTTGATGATTCGGTGTGGCTGGTGGGCCTGCGAGCCCCAGGGATCCCTCCCCCCCGTCTCTACCTCCCTGACTGGAGTCACAAGCACCTGCCTCCCACAGATCTCTCTCTCCTGCCCATCTTGCCACCCTGGTGTCCTGGGGACCCCGAGCAGGACCTGGCCCTCGGGGAAAGGGGGGCGCAGAGAATGTGGACAGATGATGAGGCCAGGTCGCACAATGCAGTGGGATGGCTGAGTTTCCGGGGATCCCACGGGGACGAGGACCGGCGTGAAGCTGCTCTGTCTTCAGTTCATGGCGACACCACGGGTGATCACTGGGTGAGGCTCCTGGTCCCCAGTGTGGGCGGTGGGCAGGACGCGACTGAGCGCTGCCCTCGAGCCAGGGCCAGCCGGGGTCCAGTGCCTGGCTCCCGGGGTGGTGGGTGGATCTCTCTTTCTTTCTTTCTTTCTTTCTTTCTCTTTCTTTCTTTTTCTTTCTTTCTTTCTTTCTTTCTTTCTTTCTTTCTTTCTTTCTTTCTTTCTTTCTTTCTTTCTTTCTTTCTTTCTTTCTTTCTTTCTTTGTCTCTCTCTTTCCTCTCTCTTTTTCTTTTTCTTTCTTTCTTTCTTTCTTTCTTTCTTTCTTTCTTTCTTTCTTTCTTTCTTTCTCTCTCTCTGTCTGTCTCTCTTTCCTCTTTTTCTTTCTTTCTTTTTCTTTCTTTCTTTCTCTCTCTCTCTCTGTGTCTCTCTGCCTCTCTCTGTCTCTCTGTCTCTCTCTGTCTCTTTCTCTCTCTCTTTCTCTCTGTCTCTGTCTGGTCTCTCTCTCTGTCTCTCTCTCTGTCTCTGTCTCTCTCTCTGTCTCTCTCTCTGGTCTCTGTCTGGTCTCTCTCTCTCTCTCTCTCATCCCAGAAGGTGCAGATTCTGGTGCGTAGGTGACGTGTGACAGCTTCATGTGCCCCCACCCACCATCTGTCCCTGCAGCGTGTGCCCCTTGCCCACAGCCAGCCCAGGACACGGTGACGCTGGAGGGAGTCCCATGGCTCGCTGGGAAGGTGCCAAGGCGGCTTGCTCGGAGAGAACATGGCCGAGGGACCTGCCGCCTGCAGCAGCATCCTGCTTGGAGGGGCAGCGCCAAGGAGCAGACAGACTAGACACGCACCAGGACTTCCCATGCATTGATGCTTGTCCACGGGTGGGGGGCAGTTCCATTCCCACAGAGGGGTGGGCAACGGGAGACTCTGCCTGCTCAGCTGGCGAGAGGGAGACGGCAGCCTCTTCCTGAGTGAGGGGCCACAGCCGATGTGCCCCCAGCAGACTCGGCCCCCCGCTCAGTGACGCGGGCCCCCCGCTCAGTGACTCGGGCCCCCCCAGGGCCCCAGTAGCACCCACCTCCTTCTGCTGCGTCAGCTGGTTCTCCAGGTCTTGCGTCTTCCTCCTCTCCATCTCCAGCGCTTCCTTGGCTTTTCTCTTCTCCTGAGCCACGCAGTTCTCCAAGGCCTGAGAGGCAAAGAGCCGGGGTGCTTTCAGTCACCCGCACCTTTGCAGACTAAGAACAAAGTGACAGCTGAGATGTGCTGGGCGGCCCCGTGCTTCCAGGATGACTTTGGTACCCCAGCACTTCTTTACAGACAAATGGAGGGCCAGGAAGAAGCTAGGGTTCAGGGAGGGCTATATGCTGTGGATGGGGAGGCCAGGTTGGGGGTCCAGAGACCTTGGGTGAGTGGGGGGTCCAGCGGGCCGAGTGCTGTGTCCCTGGCTTGCTGAGGCCAGAAGTGTCGTGTGGGATGGAATCTCCTGCTGCTGAAACACAGCTCTGCAGGAGAATCCGGGTTCAAGAGAGCAGAGGGGTGCTGGGTGAAGGAGCCACAGATACCACCTCCTAGAAGGTGGGGGACGAGCTTTGCTGGGGTGCTCAGGTGCTGTCCTTGGACAAAGATGTCCAGCATGTCGCTTGCTGCTACACTGCCCTGTTCATCCCAAGGATTGAAGCTGTGGCCCAGCCCACCTGCAGACCTCGTATGGACCTACCTGCTTTTCTTTCTCTCTTTCTCTCTCTCTTTCTTTCTTCCCTTCCTTTCTTTCTGTCTTTCTCCCTCCCTTCCCCTCCTCCTTACTCTCTCCTCCCTCCTTCCCTCCCTCCCTTCCTTCCTTCTTTCCTCTCTCTCTCTCTCTCTCTCTTTGTTTTTTTGTTTTGTTTTGTTTTGTTTTTTGGCGTAGTCGGCAGGATCTCTCTCTCTCTTTCTTTGGGGGTGTGCGTGTGCATGCTCTCGAGGGCATCCTATGTGCCTGAGGAGGCCCAGGGCAACTTTGAGAAGCATCCTGGATTGCTCTACCTCCTTTCTGCTTTGCTCTGGGGTTTCCCAGACTCTACCTTTCAGGGTCAGAAGTACAGGCCACCACCATTTCCGCCTGGCATTTTTACATGGGACCTAGGATCTGAACTCAGGTCCTTGTGCTTGCAAGGCAGAGACTTAGCCCCTGAGTCATCTCTCCAGTCCAGTGAACTTCTCCTCACCATCTGGAAAGTCAGGTATCCAGAACACGATGAAGGACTGGATTAGCCCTTGGAAGGTGTCTAATCCACAGGAAGTCAAGAAGTTACTAATTTTTTTTTTTGTGATAGGGTCTTATGTAGCCCAGGATAACCTTAAACTTGATTCATATCCAAGGATGGCCCTGACTCTCTGGTCCTCCCAAGTGTTGCTATGACAGGTGTGCACCACCATGCAACGATGTGGATGTTGCTGAGGGTGCACCAGGGCTCCGTGCATGCTTTGACCCCAGCCTGTTCACTGAGCCAGGGTCCTGGCATGTAGTCCAGGTTAGCCTCAAACTGTGGTGATCCCTAAGGGTTGGTGCATGTGGCAGACAACTACTGGTGTCAACTTGGCCATTGCAGGCTGAGTTCTGGACATGTTCGTAAAGAATCAGAGTTGAGTTAAGCCTGCAGGAGACTGTCTAATTGATGAGGGAGGCCCAGCCCACGGTGGGTGGCACCATTCCCCAGGCCGATAGGTCAGACGGAGGGAGGTGGCTCAGGAAGGTGGCATTGCTTGGGATAGTTGGACAGACATGCTGCAGGGGACTGCCCCTCTCAGCAGTCCAGTGGACAGGGTGTGGCCAGATCCCTCGGCCTCTGGTGTTGACATGAGCTCTCCTGCCAGTCTGGATAAGGAGCCGTAAGCAAGAATCGTAAGCCAGAATAGAACCCCTTGTTCTCTCAAGCTGTTTGGTCATGAATTTACCTGCAACATGCAGGCCATGAAGGCAGTTTAAAAGCTCCAGCGCCCCAGGCCTAGAGACAGCTTTTCCCTGTAAGCTGGGGGAGAATCCACAGTCCCTCCCAACGAGTGGGCCTTAGCAGCTGTCTGCGCCCCCCAGCGACGTGCCAACTTTCCGCTCCACATCTCTGCAGCTGGATGAGCACTTTGGGGGACACCTGGACACTGCAACAGGGGCTCAGTGCAGCACCCGGGATGAAACTAATTTTCACACCATCTCAGGACCCAGCCTGGCTGTGGGGCTGTTCTCAGCCTGAGCTGGGGTGCATGTCACCAGCAGAGCATCTGCCGCGCAGGCGCAACGCCTTGAGCTCAGTCCCAGCACCATGGACGTCCTGCCTGATCCACACACACACACACACACCACACACACATACACAGAGGATCCACCTGAGCTTATCCTTTGACTTCTGCATGCATGTGTACACACACACACGGTCCGCCTGAGTTTATTCTTTGATTTCTGCATGCATGTGTATACACACACACACACACACACACACACACATTGACTTCTGCATGCATGCATGTGTACACACACACATTGACTTCTGCATGCATGCATGTGTACACACATACACACACATTGACTTCTGCACACATGCATGTGTATACACACACACACATGTTGACTTCTGCATGCAACATGGCAGATGAGTTAGTGATGAGCTAGCTGCCCTCTGCATGTGTATATACACTACACATTGACTTTTGCATACATGCATGTGTACATACACATTGACTTCTGCATACATGCATGTGTACACACACACACACACACATTGACTTCTGCATGCATGCATGTGTACACACCCCACGCAGAGATCCACCTGACAACATGGCAGATGAGTTAGTGATGAGCTAGCTGCCCCCTGCAGGTGCCCATTCATTGGGAAGGACCTTGGTGCAGCCCTGTCAGAGGCAGATGGATCCTCCGCGAGACCCTGTGACCGGCCCCCGCGCACGCCCCAGCACAGGAGGCTTACGCCCTTCCCTGGCGTCCCCCACAAGCTCAGAACCTCTGTGTCCAGGGGCCCTTCTGGCCCGAGCTGTTGACCCCTGGGTGGCGGTTGACCTAACCGACTCCATGGAGACGGCCCATCTTGCTCTCCCTGGAGACGACTCAGGCAAACCTCAAGGACGATGTTTACCGGAACACAGCTGCAAGGGGATCAGCCTGTGCCCCTCCCTGGTTCCCATCGGACTCTCCAAGCTGGGTGCGGGGTTTCCTTTTCTGCCAGTAGGATGGGCAGAAGCAAACTGTTGGGGGGAGCCAGGTGGGCAGGCCTGGGGGAGCCAAGCTGCTGCTACAGGGGGTCAAATGCTTGTTGGTATTTTGTCTCTGACCTTCATAGCCATCTTCGAAGGAGGAGGGTATTCAATAGATTTATTCCAGCCAGGACTTGAACTCACATCTCATGTGGTTCTAAAGCCTGCCCCCCATCCCCGGATCCCTTTGGTCCTGCCCAAAAGAAAAGACTGGGGGGAAGAGAGGGACTGAGACTGGCACATGCTCAATGTGACTCAGCCGTGTAGCAGCTTTCCCACGAGCTATTGAGCACATTCATAGAATGAGCTTTTCAACAAGGGCGGGACCTCGGAAAGATGCTGGGTTATCAAGGAAGCCGGGGCTTATGAGGGTCGGGCAGCTCCGGGGACTGAACCGTGGGCTGTGACAGAGTGAGAATTGTCCTGGCCGCGCTGCCTGACTCAGCTCCAGGACACCCCCTCCTCGCCTTGTTTCTCTAAGTGGAAACGAGGACCAGCTTTTCTGACTTTTCGAGAGAGGATGGAAATCTGGATTTTAAAAATACATCCCACGAGTTTAAAAGTCAAACGTTCTGGAGCCAAACATAGTACATCCGCAGTCTCCCATCAGCCCCCTGAGCCGCAGGCCTGGGAACAGGACCCCCCTCCGGGCGGGAGTCCTGCTGTGCGCTGCAGGAGCCGCAGCCCTGGGGCCTGGTGGGAACCGGGTGCAGCGAAGGCGCTGGTGCTGTGGGTGCCGGCAGAGGGGGAAGCCGCGTGATCTGCAGGGAGGCCAACTGGGTGCAGGACGCACACCCTTCTGGGAGCATTGGGCCAACTGGATGTAAACGAACGACTTCCTGCCAGCCCGACTCCTCCACCTACCTAGCTGCCCAGGGCTGAGGAGGCTTCTGCATGGGTGGTGGTTAGAATTCAGATGGTCCAGAATCCTAAGCTGTCAACACTCCTCCCATGTTTTGGAGTAGACACCCTGCTTCTGGGCCCAAATCTGACCAGAGTGTATGTCTTATGGTCCCCACTCCTCTTTGGGGACAGGGACCTGCTCTGTGGCCCTAGTTGACCTCAAACCTCCAGCAGTTCTGCCTCGGCTCCTGGTGCTGGGCAGACCGGAAGGAATCACCACACGGCCCGGCCCCCGGTGGTTGTGTTCTGGGGTCGCAAGTGGTGGGCGGGGCTGCAGCAGAACCGTCAGCAGGGGACGCAGTTCCCACAACCCTCATCCTTTGCTCTTCCCTCCCCTGCCGTTCTGAACTTCCTTGCAGCTGGCCCTGGCTGCAGCCCATTGAGCGGCCCCGGGGGGTGGGGGGGTGGGGGTGGGGGGCTGCTACGTACCTCCTCCTGGCAGACCAAGCGCTGCTCCAGCTCTCGGACCAGGCTGTGCTGCTGTTCTAGCGCCTCCTGTGCCCTGCGCCTCTCCTGGGCAAGGTTCTCCTCCGAAACCTGCAAGCCAACAGAGGTTGCCGAGCGCCCCTGTTGCTACGGCAGGAAGGTGAACTCTGCCCGTGTTTGGCCTTCCGTCCCTGGCACTCCCCGCAGGGACCTGGGCAGCACGGCCAGGGGCCGCCAGGTGGGCTCTGGGGGTAGGCAGGTCTGTGTGTGGCCCCGATGGGTCCCACTGGCTGTAGGGCCTGGACTCGGCTCAGGCTGACCCCACGCCCCCTTCCCCTTCCGCCAGCTGCCTACCGTCTTCTGGCTGGCCAAGCGACTCTCCAGATCTCGGGCTCTCGACTGTTCTTCCTTTAAAGCTTCCTTCGCTCTGTTTTTCTCTTTAGTGATGGTTTCTTTCAGAGTCTGCAAGTCAAGGACCCTGGTCACCATGGCAACAAGGTTGCCTCTCCACACGTGAGGCCTTGCCAAGCCCTAAGCACCCTTGAGGTCTTACCACACCCCAAAAAGAATGTGGACAGCAGAGGCCAGGCCTCCCCTTTCCCCCTCACCCACCTCCGACTTCGAGCCCTGGTCAGACTGTATATGGAAGCCTCAGTTTCCCTATGCATGTGGTGGGACTTGCACTAGTGTTTCCTGCGTTGGACCGATGTGAGGAAAGGCTGATGAACCCCAGAGTCTTGTCACAGTGCCGACCATCTGTCTCCACTCTGCTGGGAAGGACGCGGCCTCAGAGACAGTAGGGAACCTGCCCCATCTACTAGAGGTCACATCTGCAGGGAGGTGAAGTGTGGCCTATTAGATAAGGTCTGTGTTCTAAACCAGAGTTAGCAAACTTTGACCCACACCCACAGTCCAGCCCTCTGTTTCTGTGGCGTGAGTGAAGTTTTATTGGACTATTCTGTGTTCACTATTGATGTGCGGTCTGTGGCTACTTTTGCCCAAGAAGGCACAACAGAGACTGTAAGACTGTGCTCAGGAGAGGTGGCTCAGCGGTTAAAGTGCTAGCTATGTATGTGAAAGGATCTGAGTTGTTGGATCTCTAGAGCGCACATCAAAAATGCCAGGCAGCTGTGGTGACCCAACTGTAACTCCAGCACAGGAAGGTGGAGTCTGGGAATCCCAGAGCAAGCTGGCTAGCCAGAGTAGGTGAGTTCTCCGTTTAATTAGAGACTTGGACTCAGTAAGGCGGAAGAGCGACTGACATCACCCTGACCTCCACATGCACGCCCACATGCACATACATCCACATGAAAAATACCACATTCCCCCAATAAGACACGGCCAGCCACAGTTCAAGCACCGATGTTTGGAAAACCAGTGCTAGGTGGGGAAGTTAGGAAAAGCGAAGTTGCGTGAGCAGAGATCCGGGGACTTTGCAGATTTCTAATCCTTTCTGGATTCAGGTCCCTGTGCGGTGTTCTGTTTTAATCTCCTCTACTAGTGGAGCTTTGAGATTCCCCTACCCTGATTTTTAGCTTTTAGGGTTTAAATGTGAACTCTCCCCCAACCCCCCACAGGCTTATCACGTTGGACATTTGGTTCCCAGCTGATGGAGTTCTTGGGAGGTTCTGGAAACTCTAAGGGACGGGGGGGGGGGGGGGGCTCCTGGCAGGAAGAGATCACAGGATATAGGTTTTTAGAGGTCATATCCTATACCCCTTCCCTCTCTCTGCTTCCTGCTTCCCATGATGTGATGATTCCCCCTCCACTTCCCCACCCCGCCATGTGATGTTGACCCCATGATGGGCTGATCAAGGACACGGGGCCAAGCAACCACAGGCTGGTCCCTCTGAAGCGGTAAGCAAAAGAAACCCTCCTTCCCTGTCATGATTCGAAATGTGCGTTGTCTCCCACGGGTCCTGGGCTTGAATCTTGAGTTCTTTGAGAACTAACATGGCACCTGTAGGAGGTGGAGCCTTGCTGGAGGAAGGCAGTCACAGGGGGTGGGCCTTGAGGTGGATTAGCCCCGCCCCACTTCCGAGAGAGGTCTGCTCTTGCGGTGCTCAGGCTCCTGGATGGATGCGCGCTAGGGCTCCTCCAGGTTCTGCTGCTTCCGCCGTGAAGGACGGTATCTCCCCTCTGACGTAAGCTGAATCCATCTCCCTTTCTCCCTTAAGTTGCTTGATTTTGGTTGTCCTCTCACGGCAACACAGTGCCACTGACACACTCCCTATTAAAAGACTAAACCCAGAGGCCCCTGGAGGCTCTTCCAGTCCTCCACCATCAAGGTTCAGGGGTCCAATAGTTGAGTGTGGTCAGTCTGTCTCTGGGTCTCTGATGGCTTCGCAGCGGATCTTGTCCCCAGCTCAGAACCTGCAGGAGGCTTGGCCCAGGTGGCAGGGAGCTGTCTGAAGTCCCTACGACCTGTGCTTGCACTAGCGGGTGGCTCAGGAGTCTTAACCTGTGTGGGCAAGTTCATGAAACTCGGGAAAGCGGTGCTGGTCGCTCCTCTGGACGCAAAGCCGTCATTGTGAAGAACGTGGATGATGGAACCTCAGATGGTCTCTACGCCCACGCCTGGCAGCTGGAATTGACCGCTATCCCCAGCAGAGTCACAGCTGCCATGGGCAAGAACATCCCCAAGACCAACGATCAAGTATTGGGTAAAAGTTTACGACTACAATCACACATACAATCAAGGTGCTCTGTGGACATCGCCTTGGACAAAACTGTTGTCAACAAGGATGTCTTCAGAGACCCAGCTCTGAAGCCCAAGGCCAGGTGGGAGGCCAAGGTCAAGTTTGAGGGGGGATCCAAGATGGGCAAGAACAAGTGGTTCTTCCAGAAACTTTTTTAAAGGTGTTTTTGGTTTGTTTGTTTCCTATCATTGAAAATAAGAAAAATAAATGAATAAAAGACTGAACACGGAGCTGCCGTATGGCAGCTGTGCCACTTCTGGGTACAGGGCTGCGGAGAGAGACCTGCATATCTCTTGTGCGTCCACACTTGTCACAACGGCCAAGATCTGGAAGCAGCCCAGCGGCCCATCAGGGGGCGGATGAGGGAAGAAAATGGGCCAGCTACACGCTGGAGCCACGTCGCATACAGAAAAAGGGAGCCGGGTGAAGTGGGCCCCGCGGGAGCCGCCACCAGCCCTTCCTCCTGCCACCTGTTGCTTGCCAGGCGCCCCGTCACGACGACGCTGCAAGTCACTGACCCGCGACTGCAGGTGAGACAGTGTTACTCAACATTTCCACGCTGCCGCCTCTTCCGGCTGGCCCCGGGGTGACTTTTAAGACCGAGGCCCCGCACACAATCCTCCAGCATCGTTCGCCCCATCTTGTTCTGCGGATCCATCGCACCACCCCAGGAGTCCTGGGGAGACGCGTGAAGTCCCTCCACAGCCCGCCGGAAGCGCAGCGAAGGACCAGCCGTCTCCTTACCTCCTTCTCCTCCATCAGCTGCAGGATTCTGTCTTTCAGCTTCTCTTGCTCCATCTTCTCCTCGTTCAGCTTCTCCTTATCGGCCAGATGCTCCTGCTGAGCTTCCTGGGACATGCTTATCTGGGCCTTCGGGAGAGGAAAGCCCACAGGAGCTGACTGGGGGGACCCGGGGGGTGGGGCGGAGGGTTATAGGAAAGTCTCTTAAACACACAGCCAAATTATACTTGGTGGAGGGAAGTGACTTGGTGGGCAGCAAGCGTGTATGAAGACTCCTTCCCTGAGTCTAGACAAAACCCCAACTCCTTCCTCATTCAGAAAATGAGGCGAGTCACGATATCTGCCTCAGCTTGATGAACCGATTTTAATGCGACACAGAGCACACAGTAGGTGCTCAGTTAACACAGCTGGGGTTATCACAGCTTCTATTGGCGCATAGGCAGGAGCCCTGCGTTTTCGATTCTCTGGTCAGCTGGTCACATGGTATCAAGTTGTCACCGACCTCTCTTGAGCTTTGATATCCACATCTGTGAAACAGGAAGAATGGGATGGACCAAGGGTTGACAAACTACAGCCCGACACCTGCTTTTTTTTTTTTTTTTTAAATAAAGTTTTATCAGCACAGAGCCATGTCCAACTATGCTCACTCACTCGCAAGTTGTGGGTGGCCTGTGGCCATGTGTTTTCTAGACCCAGAGCTGAGTAGGACCGATGGTTTGTAAAGTGTAAGACAGTGGCTGTGCGGCCTCAGGTCTCCATGATTGACCAGAACGGTGATCCTGATTCTCTACGTGCCGTTCCTGTCTTGGCCTATGTGACTTATGGCCACCTACGGCTCCTCCAATACTCTGCCACATGACCTGCTTTGGCTGAGAGGTTAGCAGACACACCACCCACACAGAGGTGTGAAAAGTAATGCATGTCTGGTCTCCATTTCTCTCATCTCTCTGGGGTCTGGGGAACAACATGACTTTGAGATTGAGCTGTGTCTGGTCCTAAGTTACTCCATATTTTGGATTCTGTAGACAGTGTCTTGCCCCTAGAGACGCAATTTTGCAAGCAGCTCTTGACCTCACTTTGAGATTAATGGCAATACACCTGGCTAGACACGTGAGGGGTGTCATCTGTCCTGAATCACCCACAAAACATAGACTGGTAAATAAATTATTCCTAAAAGTAGAAAGGTGTGTATGTGTAGAAGAGAGCATAAGATGACTTCAGGAATCACCATGGATTGATCTACCTCCTTATTGCTTTGCTCTGGGGTTTCCCAGACTCTGTCTTCCAGGGCTTGAATTGCAGGCTGCTGCCATTTCTGCCATTTCTGTGATCTGGGGCTGTGAACTCAGGTCCTCACGCTTGAACCCCTGAGACATCTCTCCAGCCCCTAGTCTTTTCTTACAGTTCTACTGCCTGGACTCCGGGTGGGTAGCGGCTCTTCTGCTGCTGTGTTTAATACACAGCTTTTGGAATTAGATGGTATCCAGTTAGGCAGGGGAAATCAAACCACATGGTTATCCCAGGAGCCCAGGCAAGGGGCAAGTGTCTGCCTTTGCCCACCTCAACTACCTGGTCTCAATTCCTTGTGGGGCAAGCAGAGTATTACGTTACCTGTTGGAGGATGTGGACCGACTCACCCATAGTGAAAAAACAAAAGTCCAATGTGCGGGGCTTGCAGAAGGCGAGGGGAACCCAAAAGAAGTTGGGAGAAAGAAAAGAATTACCTGAAGTTCCCGGTTCTGGTTTGCCATTTTCTTATAATGTGCCACAAGATTTGTCAAATATAAAGAGAACCCTTAAAAAGAGAAGGGGGGGGGCAGAGAATAAGTAGCAACTCAAATCCTTTGCTTCCTGCCTATGTCTCTTTCTTTGCTTTGCTTTTTTTGGATAGGGTTTTTCTATGTAGCCCAGGATGGTCTTGAACACCCGATCCTCCTGCCTCAACCTTCTGAGTGCTGAGATTCCAGCCTGTGCCACCCCAGGCCAGCATTAACAGCTTCCTAAAGCTACAGACTGTGGATGCAGGCAACACGGTCCCTCCTGTGAGGACAGCATGAGTCGCTGTCTGGTGGACTTCTCAGGGCTGTTGGCCAGGGTGGACGTGGTTACCATTGCTCTTCTGCTATGAGACCCGGGAGGAGGGGAGATTTATTTAGCTTACGGATCCAGAAGGCGCGCAAGCCATGATGGTGGGAATTATACAGCAGGAGGCTTGGCGGGACGCAGAGGCAGGGAGTCAATTCGGGGTACTACAGCCACAAGGCAGAGGAAACAAGAGGAAGCGGGGCCAGCCTCCCCCCCATGACATGCCTTCTTCCAGCAAGATTCTACCTCTTAAAGGTGCCACGATCTTCCCAAAGATTAACATTAGTTAAAGAGTCAAATGCACAAGCATTCGAATCATGACAGACAAAAATCCATACTCTGGTTGTTTTTCAACAAAGTGGAAAATAAAGCCTCTTCCATAAAACATCTATTTTTAAGGGTTCACCATGTAAGGAATTTTAAGAAGCCACACTCTCTGAGGGGTGCCTCACAGGTCAACCTGAGAGGCGGGTCTGTTGGCGAGTGGTAAAGAGGGTTACCCGGTCCCTTAGTGCTGGGTGTGGGCGGAACAGGAACGAAGGCGCGTGGCTGGCTGGGCAGTGATGCCAACGTCCAAGCCCTTGTCCCTGGAACCCACAGATGCCTCGTGCACAGCTAAAGAGACCTTGAGGATTCTGAGACAGGTGATCCCGGATTAGCTGGGTGGACCTGATTTATCACATAGACCCTTATTTGAGAGAGAGAGAGAGAGAAAGAGAGAGAGAGAGAGAGAGAGAGAATGAATGGGCACTGTTGCAGTTCACCTGCATGGTTGCTGATAAATCACCATCGAATGGCTTAAGGGAACAAGGGGTTTATTTTCTCTTATGATTGTCTGGTTACAGTCTATAGTCCAGCTTAACAGGGGAGCCCACACCAACACCAGGGCCGAGGGAACTGGCCACACCATCTCTACATAATGGCTGAGAGAGGGACGATCCTTACTTGCCAGACCAGCCTGTCTGGCCAAGTGCACACAAGAATGCTGATTCTCTCAACCAGCTCTCTGTATTTTATTCCAAGGCCTAGTTTCACCTGCCATGGGCTGGGCCTTCCCCATCAGCTAGACAATCTCCTGCAGGTCTGCTCTGGGCTTAACTCAACCACTAATTCTCTACAAATGTGCCTCAACTGTCAAGTTGACACCTGCGCCTAACTATGAGAGGCACATACATGCACATCACACCAGGGAGGCAGTGGGCACAGAAGCCTGGGAAAGATGGCGACCGCCACTTGATGGAGACAAGATAAAGAGACAGAAGCAAAGTGGGAAGTTAGTAATCCAAACAGGTGTCACACAGGTCTTTAAGGGCATGGGAAGGAACGGGGCTTCGTGCATGCTAGGCAAGGGCACTAGGCAAGGGCGCTACCCGCTGGGCCCCAGCTCTGGTCTGGTAGAGGGCCCCGAAGGCCAAAGCTGATCTGAAAGGAAGCAGGTAAGAGGGAGAGAAAGGCCAGGTGTCGAAGGGTGCTAGACAGAGAGAAAGGGCTGGGAACATGGTGGGGAAGATGGGGGGGAGGAAGGAAAGAGGGTAGAGCACCCGTGGGTGTATCTCAGTGTCAGAGTGTTGGCGCGAGTGTAAGGCCCTGGCTTCTGTCCCGTGCCAAGGGACGGAGAGGAGGGGGGCTGACCTTCTGGAAAGGGGGTGGGGGCTTTGCTGGGCTCTCTCCATGCAGCTTCCTGAGGATTCTCAGTGTGGAGGACTAAGGACGGTTACCTCATCACGATGGTTGTGCACAGGCAGCGTTGGGCCAAGAACTCCGCATGAGAAATGTGTTCTAATTCACAGGACCAACAACAGAAGTTTGGCAAGGGTTGGCAATGGAAGCTGGGAGTGGTGGGGAGAGAGAGAGAGAGAGAGAGAGAGAGAGAGAGAGAGAGAGAGAGAGAGAGAGAAGAGAGCCAAGGAAAGTGCCTCTGGATCATGGTTCAAGGTTAGGCGACACATTGTGATCATACTCTGGGGACTTGCTCTGAGAGAAGAGGAACGAACCATGTTATCCTTACAATTTCAAAAGGTCTGTGCGCACAGTACCAAGGAAACTGCTTAGGGGAGATGAAACACCACAGACCCTATCAATGGCATGAGATCTGTAAACTGCAATATAAATCACCATGGCAACAGGGGGCCACCAGTGTAATAGTGGCATGAGTATCAAGGAGACAACCAACAGCTTCCCAATTGGACTCAAGACCCATTTGTCAGAATGGTACCCATCCCTGTTACTGTAAACGAGAACAAGAATCTAAAAAAGGGGAGGAAATAGATAATAGGGGAAAACAGCCAAGGATCCCATAGGAGGAAGACAATACACCAAAATGCTCTGTAATAGCTGGTATTATATCCACAGACTGGAAGACCATTTAACATTCGGCTTAGAAGTCTTCTTCTACAACAGAGGTAGAGGATCTCAACACCCCAGCAGGATGCAGCCTAGGACAGCAGAAGAGCAGTGAAGTGGACAGCAATGGCCGCCATAATGCAGACTATCAAGCGACTCAGCAAGGCTCACCCAGAATCAAGCCAACCTAATCTCTCCCCATCCTAAGGCTTTGGGGATCTTGCCAAAGAGGTGGTAGTGATATTGTAAGAACCTAAAAGTGGGAAGGTCCACTGTTAGACAAGACATCCCACTCAACTGGACTGCTGCCTCTAGGAGCTCAGATGTGACAAGTGACACTTGTCCTTCTCAGACCTGCAGAATGATTGACATACCAACATGCCCTATAGACTACCTAGGAACTCAAGAGAGATAAGAACACACAGTGGAAACCTTGGGGACTAGCGCTGGATGAGTGAAGGGAAACGCCCCTATCAGTGTGGTGGCCTGAAGAGAGGTAACTTGATATACCACAGACGCCTGAACCCCCACAAAAGTAGACAAGCCGGAGGGAACCCTGGGGTCCTCAGAAGCAGACAGGCTGGAGGATGGGAGGGAGTGGGAGGGATTGATGAAGGGAAGGGAGGGATGGGAGGGAGAGGGAGTAGAGGGAAGCAGGGATAAGCAATCAATATGCTTGTAAAAGTAGAAAAATAAAATTAAAAAAGGTTCTGTGTTCATTATAAAAGCCCAAGACTAACAGAAGTCCGCCGCAGGGCGTCTGACCCTCGTGATGTCCCTGTCCCCACACACTAAAGAGCTGCTGAGGCTGGGTGCCGCTGGGCGAGTACGTGCTGGCCTAGCACGCCGGAAGCCTGACTTCCATCCGCAGCGTGGGCGGTGCTCGCCGTAATCCCGGAAGATTCAGAAGTTCGAGGTCATCCTGGGCTACAATAGCGGGTTTGGAGGCCAGGCTGGCATACAGGAGTCCCCAAAATAAATCAATAGACGGATGCAAAGTCATGGCCCTGCTAGTAATCTGATGTAGCTTTCTCCTCTTTTTCTCCTCTTCCTCCTCCTTCACCTTCCCATTCCTCTTCCTTTTCTTCTCTTTCCACCTCTTCTCCTTCCATTCTTCTTTTTCTTCCTCCTCTTCTAGATTTTTCTCATTCCATCAGCGACTGACATTTTAAAACCACACGGTCTTCACACTGCTCGGCCGCTTGTGTCTTTGGGCTTGTTTTGCGTGAAGATACTGTGTGTGTTGACTCCTCCGGGACGGGTTATTTCCCTGGTATCCGGAGAAAACTTTCAGCGGCAACAGAATCTTCCAGAAGTAGATACAAATGGGAGAGCGCTGGCGAAGAGAGAAACGAGCCTTTCTTTCCTTTTTAGGGGAGTCTGAGAAGGGGGTGACGGTGGTGGCGGGGTGATAGCAGACTAGCAAGGTTCCCTTTGGATGTTGCTTCTGATCTTCCCACACCCTTGGCCAATCGGACCAGTGACCTGCCCTGGGGGGCCTCTCAACCAGATTTCAAGATCGCTCTGATGGCTGGGTGACCTGGACCCCCGTTCATCTCAGGCTTTACACACTCGCTTGCTGTGCGAGTGTCCCCTGGGACAACACCCTTGGAAGGCAAAGAACAGGTGGCCCAAAGCCCGGACACAGAAGAACCCGTCTTCAGAGAGCCCAGGGGGCTCTGCACTTGTGGCGTGAAGGTCTCCACCCACCTCACCTTGACCCCTCCCCCAAATCATGGGCCAGAACTCGAGGAAAGGCAAGAACACTGTGGAAAATGTGTGTGTTGAACTGTGGGGGCCGAATCTCTTCCTCGCCGTCGTCACTGCCATCTTCATCACCAGCATCTTCACCACCACCGCCATCATCATCATCATCATCATCATCATCACTGGCTGTGTCTCTCAGTCTTTGGGGCCTCAACTTGATATTGCTTGTGCCAGAAGATGCCCTGTGCCATTCACTCCATCTCTGCTGAAGGGATGGACGGCCCGTGCCTGGGTGAGGGACGGCCCATGCGTGGGTGAGGGGGCGGCCCCGTGCGTGGGTGAGGGGTGGCCCCTTGGAAGCCTTTCTGTCACAACTCTTTATTCTTTTTCTCTCAACTTTTTACAACTAAGTTGAAGGACTCACAGTGGCCTTTGGTGTCCACAGGACACATTCCAGCAGTGGTCAGCTGCTGGTGGTTCTGCAGAAACCAGCACGAGGCTCGGGGGCCAGGCGGGCGACAGGGTCTGAGACGAAGCCTTTCTGGAATGTTAGCCTGACAGCTTAGCTTCGCAGCTGCGGTTCTTTACAGTGCAGATGGCTGGGTTTACAGACACAGGCGGCGGCGGCTGAAATGGTCTTGGGAGTGGGGAGGGACTGTGTATACTCAGCTCAGCCCAACTGTCAGTGAGACAGACAGACAGACAGACAGACAGACAGACAGAGACAGAAAGAGAAAGACAGACAGAGACATACAGAGAGAGACAGAGACAGAGAGAGAAAGAAAGAGAGAGAGATCTGCTTCCATCAGGAACAGTCTAGAAGAACCGCTGGAGCTCAGGGCCACACGTCACCTGCAGCTGTGTGGACCCAGGAGCAGACTGAGTGCAGACTAGCTGGGCTGAGAGCACGGTGGCTCCTCCCTGGAGGACAGCGGCTCTTTCAGCTCTGTCCCTTGTCAGTCTGTTCTGTGTATACATAAGCATACTTTTACTTTTTTAAATAGTATTTTTTTCTTTTCTTTTTTGGGCCACATCTCAGTTTTATAACTTTATTCATTCATCCATTTATTTTCTGTGTGTGTGTGTGTGTGTGTGTGTGTGTGTGTGTGTGTGTGTGTGTATCAGAGGGCACTGTGAGTCCCTGTGGAGGACCAAGGGTAACTTTGGGAATCATCCTGGATTGCTTCTACCTCCTTTTTGCTTCTCTCTGTGATTTCCCAGGCTCCGCCCACCAGGGCCTCAAGTTCAGACCCTTGCTGCCTGACATTTTTACATGGGACCTAGGATCTGAACTCAGGACCTTCTGCTTGCAAGGCAGAGTCTTAACTCCCTGGGCCATCTCTTCAGCCCCTACTTTTTTTTTTTTAAGAGCTTCATATGCCTCTGGATTACTTTGGAGACCTCCCGGCTGGGGAGACACGAGACTGTAAGCCTCTCAGCTAGTCACATTCCTTGCTCCAAGAATGGCCCATTCCTGCATTGCCTGGGGGGGCAGTTTGTCAAGGAGTGGGTCTCCAAGGTGTTGGGGTTCCTCCAGACATGTCCTTCGGGGCTCCCTCTTCTCACTCAATGCTTCTTCCTGAGAAAGACCATTCACACCTATGGTATTATCTATCCACCTACCATTAATCCACCCACCCATCTACCCACTCCTTCTCTCTACCTCCTATCATCCATCCACCATTCATCTGTCTACCCACTCTCCACCCATCTCACCCTCTCTTCTTCCATCCCTCCGCTGTCCCTTCCTCCACTTTCATCCATCCATCTACCTATCCATCTACCATTCATCTATCTACCCACTCACCCCATCCATCCATCATCCGCCCCTCCCCCTGTGCACTCACCCATGTAACAATACATCACCTATCAACTATACAATCTTCTCTTCTTCCCTTTATCCATCCACGTACATCAGCTGCGCTTGTCCATCTATTCATCTGTCAATCTATCCACCATCCACCCACCCACACATATCTACGTGTACACACCATCCCCTTCCTCCACCCGTCAAACTTTACATTCAGCATCTGTCCATCCTTCCCACCACTATCCACCCACCAGCAAGCCCGTCTGTTCCTCCCCTTCTCTCCTCCCTCCCTCTGTGGTCCATCTCATAGTCATTTGTGAAACTCCATCGATGCAGAAAAGTCCCCCTGGGTGCCAGAAAGCACCGCTTCCTTCTGTTCCAGACAAGGCACCAGGTGGACCCACTTGGAAGCGCCTCATACTGACTTCCTGTGGGCACCTCACACTCCTCCTTCCCCTTCACCCAGGCCTCACCCGGCATCCTTACCCTGGATTTGAGTGAATGCCAGAAACGTGTGGGCCTTGTTCTTTCTGTCCCCTCTGCCTTCCTTTCTGGCCACGTCCATTTCCACTGCAGACTGTGGACTCGCCTCCTAAAGACCCTCGAATCTTTTCTCCCTCATCTCCACCCTGACCTCCTGGTCGCCGTCACGCTCACACGGGCCCCTGTCAGGACTTTTGGTCTGCTTTCTACTGAGACCCCTGCACTGGCCTCACATCGGCTCCTGGCTCCTAGTGGTTGCTGCAGCTCTTAGAAAAGAGCGGGGCTTCTCCCTAGGGTCCTGTGAAGCCATGTATCATGGTCTCCACTCTTCTTCTCCCAGCCTGCTCCACCCTCCTCCCTGCCTGCTGCTCCCTCCTCCCCAGCCCGCTGCTCCCTCCTCCCTGCCCGCTGCTCCCTCCTCCCAGCTCGCTGCTCCCTCCTCCCTGCTCGCTGCTTCCTCCTCCCCAGCTCGCTGCTCCCTCCTCCCCAGCCCGCTGCTCCCTCCTCCCCAGCTCGCTGCTCCCTCCTCCCAGCCCGCTGCTCCCTCCTCCCTGCCCGCTGCTCCCTCCTCCCAGCCCGCTGCTCCCTCCTCCCAGCCCGCTGCTCCCTCCTCCCAGCCCGCTGCTCCCTCCTCCCTGCCCGCTGCTCCCTCCTCCCCAGCTCGCTGCTCCCTCCTCCCCAGCTCTCTGCTCCCTCCTCCCCAGCTCGCTGCTCCCTCCTCCCCAGCTCTCTGCTCCCTCCTCCCCAGCTCTCTGCTCCCTCCTCCCCAGCTCTCTGCTCCCTCCTCCCCAGCTCGCTGCTCCCTCCTCCCTGCCCGCTGCTCCCTCCTCCCTGCCCGCTCCACCCTCCTCCCCAGCCCGCTGCTCCTGCTCCACCCTTCCTCCAGCCCGCTGCTCCCTCCTCCCAGCCCGCTCCACCCTCCTCCCAGCCCGCTGCTCCCTCCTCCCTGCCCGCTGCTCCCTCCTCCCCAGCCCGCTGCTCCCTCCTCCCTGCCCGCTGCTCCCTCCTCCCTGCCCGCTGCTCCCTCCTCCCAGCCTGCTGCACCTTTGCTTTCATTTCTTTTAGTCCTTGTGTTCTGCCATCTCCACCCCCGGCCATTGCCGTGTTGTTCCCTCTACCCACAATGCTCTCCCCTCCTTCCCGGCAACCGACTCCTGTGCCTCCTCCAGATGCCCTGCGCTCCCGGGCCAGGAGACCTGCACTTCTTCACAATGACTGTAAGCTTCCAAGGTTTCTGGTTTTTTAAATCCATGCCACACCCCCTCCGCTTGCACCAACTGCACCAGAACAGTGACGACTCCCAGCATTTGATCGACCCACTTGGCATCTATTTGTCCTTAGGCAATTCTGGGGTTCAAAGTCTGGTCTCCATGATTGTGCAGCAAGTGCTTGACTGGCAGAACCATCTCCTTAGCGCCTTACTGTTATTCAAGAACGGCAAGCCCGGGAAGACGGAGCGCGGCCATGCACCTCGAAGCCCTCCTCCCTGTGAAGCCCTCCTCGCCACCCGCCCACGGAAGGGTCGTCCCGACAGGACAGCGACATGCAAAGCCAGTAACCTTTGTTGGAGCTGCACCGCGGGATGCCGAGGTCGCCGAGCAGGTGCTCCGCCTCCTCCAGCCAGGCCAGCGACACACTCAGGATGTCCAGCGTGGCTCTCTGGAGCCCCGACACGGGTGGGCAGAGCTGCAGGCGCTGGATGAAGTCCATCTCCCTCCTCAGCTCACGGCTGCAGCAGGACTTCCTCAGGCAGGCCTGCAGAGACAGGGCGGTGAGCAGCCTGCGGGGACGCCTGGCCAGCAAGCAGGGCCATGGGGACGGGCATGGGACAGGGGAGGGACAGGAGAGGGATGGGGAGGGATAGGGAGGGACAGGGGAGGGACAGGAGAGGGCTGGGGAGGGATGGGGAGGGGACAGGGGAGGGACAGGAGAGCGGGATGGGGGGATAGGGGGGACAGGAGAGGAATGGGGAGGGACAGGGGAGGGACAGGGGAGGGACAGGAGATGGATGGGGAGGGATAGGGAAGGACAGGAGAGGAATGGGGAGGGACAGGGGAGGGACAGGGGAGGGACAGGAGAGGGCTGGGGAGGGATGGGAGGGACAGGGGAGGGACAGGGGAGGGATGGGGAGGGACAGGAGAGGGATGGGGAGGGATAGGGAGGGACAGGAGAGGAATGGGGAGGGACAGGGGAGGGACAGGAGAGGGATGGGGAGGGATAGGGAGGGACAGGAGAGGAATGGGAAGGGACAGGGGAGGGACAGGAGAGGGACAGGAGAGGGACAGGAGAGGGACAGGAGAGGGGATGGGAGGGATAGGGAGGACAGGCAGGAATGGCAGGGACAGGGGAGGGACAGGGGAGGGACAGGAGAGGGATGGGAGGGATAGGGAGGGACAGGAGAGGAATGGGGAGGGACAGGGGAGGGACGGGGAGGGATGAGGAGGACAGGAGAGGGATGGGGAGGGATAGGGAGGGGACAGGAGAGGAATGGGGAGGGAGGGGAGGGACAGGGGAGGGACAGGAGAGGGATGGGAGGGACGGGGAGGGACAGGGAGGATGGGGAGGGATAGGGAGGACAGGGGAGGGACAGGAGAGGGATGGGAGGGATGGGCGAGGGACAGGGGAGGGACAGGAGAGGGATGGGAGGGACAGGGGCGGGAGGGGAGAGGGGGGGGGGATGGGAGGGACAGGGGAGGGACAGGAGGGATGGGGAGGGACAGGGGAGGGACAGGAGAGGAATGGGCGAGGGACGGGGAGGGACAGGAGAGGATGGGGAGGGAAGGGGAGACAGGAGAGGGATGGGGAGGGACAGGAGAGGGACAGGAGAGGGACGGGGAGGGACAGGAGAGGGACAGGGAGGGACGGAGAGGACGGGGAGGGACAGGAGAGGGACGGGGAGGGACAGGAGAGGGACAGGAGAGGGACGAGGAGGGACAGGAGAGGGACAGGAGAGGGACAGGAGGGGGATGGGGAGGGATAGGGAGGGACAGGGGAGGGACAGGAGAGGGCTGGGGAGGGATGGGAAGGGACAGGGGAGGGACGGGGAGGGATGGGGAGGGACGGGGAGGGACAGGAGAGGGATGGGGAGGGATAGGGAGGGACAGGGGAGGGACAGGAGAGGATGAGGAGGGATGGGCGGGACAGGGGAGGGACAGGAGAGGGAGGGAGGGACAGGGGAGGGACAGGGAGGGATGGGCGAGGGACAGGGGAGGGACAGGAGAGGGATGGGGAGGGAAAGGGGAGGGACAGGAGAGGGATGGGAGGGACAGGGAGAGGGACAGGAGAGGGATGGGGAGGGACGGGAGGGACAGGGAGGGACAGGAGAGGGAGGAGAGGGACAGGAGAGGGACAGGGAGGGACGGGGGAGGGACAGGAGGGAGGGGGGGGGACAGGAGAGAGGAGGAGGGGACAGGAGAGGGACAGGAGAGGGACAGGAGAGGGACGGGGAGGGACAGGAGAGGGACGGGGAGGGATGGGGAGGGACAGGGGAGGGACAGGAGAGGGATGGGGAGGGACAGGGGAGGGACAGGAGAGGAATGGGGAGGGATGGGCGAGGGACAGGGGAGGGACAGGAAGGGATGGGGAGGGACAGGAGAGGGATGGGGAGGGACAGGGAGGGACAGGAGAGGGATGGGGAGGGACAGGAGAGGGACGGGGAGGGACAGGAGAGGGACGGGGAGGGACAGGAGAGGGATGGGGGAGGGACAGGAGAGGGACAGGGGAGGGATGGGAAGGGACAGGAGAGGGACAGGAGAGGAATGGGGATGGACAGGGGAAGGACGGAGAGGGACAGGAGAGGGACAGGCGAGGGACGAGATCCCCGCCCTGACCAGCAAGCAGCCAGGTTCTCATTGTATCCAATTCTTCTCTTTTTCTCTGTGTATGTATGATGTGTGTTCATGTGTGTATACATGAGTGTGTATGCATGTGTATATGTGTGATGTATTTATGCATGTGTGAGTATGCATGTATGCGTATATGTATGTACTTGTGTGCATCTATGTATGTGTGTGATATGTTCAAGTGATACTGTGGTGTACTTGTGTGTGTGTATATATATGCGTGTGCATGTATCTGTATGGTGTGTATGCATGAATATGTGTATGAGGTAGATGTGCATGCATGCATGTGTGTGAGTGGGGAATGCATGTGTATGTATGTATGTGCGTGTGTTTATATGTGTTTTGTGTTCGTGCATGTGTGCACACGTGTGTGGTATATATGCACATGTATATATGTGTACCATGTCTGTGTGTTTGTGTGCATGCATGAGTGACGTGCACATGCCACAGCACACGTGTGCAAGCCAGAGCACAGCCTCAGGAATGGACCCCGGTTCCCTCCATGTTGGAGACAGCGTGTCTGTTGTTCTTGCTGTGGGTGTCAGGCGAGCTGGCCACAAGCTCCTAGGGACTCTCCCGTCTGCCCCCAGGAGCCGCTCGCGCTGCACATCCCGCTTGCACATGGGTTTGGGGAATTTGAACTCAGATCCTCCCACATGCGCGACAAGTGCTTTTTTCCGCAGCGCCACCTCCCCAGCCTTCAACTTCCCTTGGCGGCTTTTATTTTCTTGTGCTCTGTTTGGACTTTGCATGGCGCAGTGCCAAGCTGGCACTGGCAGCCTGCTGGCATGAGAGCCACATCTGGGTACTTCCGCTCATTGAAATTCCTGTCAATGCCAATGCCCAAGCTGGCCAGAAACAGCGGCTTCCTGATTTTGTTCGAGAGAGTGCTGACAAGCCGACATGTGCTCATACCCCAAATAGTAGCTGCTGATCTCGAGAGAAAGCAGAAGCAGCGGCTGTTCCTCAAACTTAGGGTGCGTGTGGGCGTCTGGGTGCACCCAGACCTGCCCCGCCGGCCTCTTGCTGCAAAGAGCTTGCACTGCTGAGCCAAAGATCGTGCAAAACATTGAGCCAGGACATTTGTTTAGTTTGTGTCTGTGCGTGTGTCGATGCATATGCAGGTACATGAGTATGTGTGTACGTGTCAGTGTATATGCAGGTGTGTGCATGTGGTGTGTGTGTGTGTGTGTGTGTGCCTGGGCACGTGGAGGTCACAGAGCAATCTCAGGCATTATCCCTCTGGTGACACCCACCTTGTATCATATTTTTATCAGTTCTTTTTTTTTTTCTTAGTGTTCATGTCTATGTGTGCAGCAGGGTACTGACATGTGGTGGACACACACATGCGCATAAGGGATCGCGTGTGCACAGGCCTGCGAGTGATGTAGGAATCATCCTTGATCGCTCTTCTACCTGTTTTGAACCTGGGTCTCGAATCAGACCCAGAGCATGCCTCGTTGGGGGTCCGGCTAGCCGGCTCGCTCGGGCGATTGCCACGCTTTGCCTTCTGCACCTGGACTCACAGTACTTTTTACATGGAAACTGGGGATCCGAACTCGGGTCCCTTGCCTTGCGCAGCAAGCACCGATAGCTGCTGAGCCATCTCCCCGCCCCTCACACGGCTCAAATGCGCGCAGCTGACGGGCACCTGGCAGCCGCGCAGCTGCATCCTCAGCTTCTCCATGTTCTCCATGGTCTCCTCCTGCTTGGCGCTGCTCAGGTGGGGGTCCTGCAGGGCCCACTTCTTCTGCTGCAGGCTGAGGCTGTCCTCAGTGGCCTGGATGATCTTCTCTATCAGCTGGCGAGGAGGAGAGAGAGGGAGAGGGAGGGGTCGAAGGCAGAGTGTTCCGAGAGGCTGCGCTGGATGGGGCGGCTGCCCACGACCCCCGCTCAGCAAGTGAGGACGAGGCCCGGAGCTTTGGTCTTGAAGCAGAACGCCCCTTCTAGCTGGCACACGTGGGGCAGGAACCAAAGGCCTGGTTGATTGGCCCTGGGTTTATTGCAGATCCTTCTGCATTTATAACACAGACGCCTGCCCCAAGGCTCCACGTCTCTGTCCTGGCCTACACAGGCTAGGCTGTCCTGTTCCTATTCTGTGTGTATGCGTGCATGTGTGCGTGCTTGTGTGTGTGCATGTGCATGCATATGTATATGTGTACATGCGCATGTGTGTGTGTGTGTGTGTGTGTGTGTGTGTGTGCCTGTGTGTTGTATGTAGAGGCCAGAGGACAATCTCAGCTGTCATTCCTCAGGACAGCCAAACTTAGCTTTTGAGAGAGGGTCTCTCGCTGGCCTGGAACCTTCCCAAGAAGGCTGGGCTGGGGGGTCGAGGGCGCGGGGATCTAGCTGTCTCAGCCTCTCCCTCTTAGCACTGGGCTCCATGTACGTGCTTATGCAAGGCTTTGTTAAATTTGAAAAATATTAATTCACGTATTTATTAAAAGGGAATGCGCGTGCACGCCGTGATGCACAAACAGAGCTCAGAAGACACCGCTCTGAAGTCATTCTCGTTTTCCACTATGGGGGCCTCGGGGGATCGAACTCGAGTAGCCTTGTTCATGCACAGGTGTCTTACCTGCTTAGCTATCTCTGCGGTCCATTATTTTTAATTTTCTTAATGCAGGTTCTGGGAATTGAACTCAGGTTTCAGTGAACTCATGTCTTGTTTCGCGGATGAGCCATCTTCCCCCCAGCCCCCCAGAACCTGGAAAGACGGTGAGCTAAGTGCCACACCCGGGGCCACCCACACCACCAGAACCACATTCCTCTTTGGAAGGGACCAGCAGGCACCCATGATAGAGCGAGTCCTGGCCACCTCTCCCTCACGGTCTGTGTGTCTGGTGACCAGATGGGCAAGTGACACTTCCAGGGCATTCACACTGGAGTCTACAAGCCAGCAAATCCCTTAAACGCCAAACAGATCTTCCGAGTGTAGCAACAGAGAGAAAAAGACGCGCCACCAACCAAAACAGAGACATATGCTCCCAGGGTCTGGGATCCGCATCCCCGGAGGAAGAGGAAGGGAAGGAAGTCCCGTGGTCAGAGGGCCGCACGCACCTGCTGGTCCGTGATGGGCTTGTCACAGAAGGGCTTCGACCGCCCGAAGGTGGCTTTGATGACCTGGCTCCGGAAATGCTCGAGCTGAGGGACAAGGGGTGACAGGTCAGTGAAGGTGGGGGGGACATGGTCAGGGCAGGGGCAGCGCCTCCGTCACAGGTATGGGTGTGTATGTGTGCATGAGCACATGCATTGAGTGTGTGCATGTGAGATTATGTATGTGCATGTGTGCATGCATGTGTGTTATATGTGCATGTGTGTGCTGTGCATGTGTGTGCATGTGTGTAGTGTGTGCATGTGCATGCATATGTGTGGGCTGTGCATGTGTGCATATGCATGTGTGTGTGCATGCATTTGTGTGTGTATGTGTGCGTGCATGCATATGTGTGTACGTACGTGTGTGAGTTTGTGTGTGTGCATGTGTGTGGTGGGGAGTCCTTACAGGCTCCTCATGGCTGAGGGTCAGTCAGTGCACTGTACTACTGGTAGGGCTGTACTGCAGAGAGAAGCGGCCAGCAGCTTGCTTTTCTTAGACAGGCCTGCCCAGCCTGGCGCAGGCACGTGATCCACGCGCACACATGTCTCGGGCCCTCAGAAGAGCCCCTTGCCGCCAATTATCCGCTGGGAAGTCTGGGCCCTGCAAGCGTGTTTCTCCTAATTAGCCAGGCTGTGAAATAAACACGGAGACTGCCAGCCTGTCTCAGCTTCGTAACTTGGTCGCTGTCAGAAGCACCTGACCCAAACCGCTGAGGGGCCCAAGGGGCTTCTCTTCCCCTCACAGTCCAGGTTCTGGTTTTCACTGTGGGAGGAGAAGGGGTCTCCCAGAGCCGAGGGCCCCGGCCACACCACAGCCGAAGTCAAAGGACAGGGAGGACGAGACCAGCGCCGCCTGCTGGCCTTCTAGGGGGCCAAGATGCCAACTGACCAGCTCTGGGCATCTGACCCACCTCCCCGGAATTGGCCCCGCCCACTATGGGAGGGTCTTCCCCCGTCACTCACAGGCTTCTGTTACTTGGGTCTTGGACCCTGAGGGTCCCTGTCCTGGACTGGCCATCTACTCCAAAGATGTGGGCACCACAGGCCCTGATGTGCCGCTTTAAGGGGACCCAGAAGCCCACCAAACCAGTCGCTAAGTCAAGGTGTTTCGAGATACAGGGAGTTCTGGGATTCCGGAAGGATGACGGTTCTAAAGACCTTGAGGAAGGCACCCCAAGCTCTTCTCTAGTTTCATGGCCAAGCACCAGCTGCCCAGGGAGTTGGTTAGATGCAAGGACAGGGGCACTGAAGGCTGTTGGGGGGGGGGGCAGCTGCTCTGAACCCGGGCTGGACCCTGGAGTCCCCTGGCTGGGGAGGAAGACCTTGAGGGAGCAGGGTGGGCGAGGGGCCAGGTGGAGATCCCCGCTCACAGAACCACAGCCTTTGGCAAGAGGCACACGTAGTCTACGCCCTCAGAGTGGCTGGGCGTTGGGGGGCTATGGGGGAGGTGAGGGGCAGGCCCAGGGGCACAGATGTCGAGGCTCTGTGCACAGAGCAAGGGGCCGGAGACCTGCAGCGGAGGCAACAGATTATCTGCTGAGAGATTTTAACATCTGTCCAGCGGTTGAAAGCGTCATCTAACTGGCATATGCCTCTAAATACCTGAGCGTGGCCATAGCCTGGCCTCGGCTTGGACAGGAGCAAGTGGAAGGGCTCTGGATTCTGGTCTGGCGGCACAGAGGGTCTTTTAGGAATCACACTGCGTAGGTGCTATGCAATTCTGGTAAGGGGCTTGGCAGACTCTTCTCGCCGGAGTCACCGACACACGGACACGTCTTCCAGTGCTCGCACCCCAGGAGCCAGGGAGGGGCTCTTATGAGGGAGCCGCAGTGAGCTGTCTGGGTGGGCTCAGCTCCTATGCTGGGTTTCCCCTTGTCCTCCTCCCAAGCCTTTGGTGAGATCGTGCCAAACGTTTTCTCATTACCAGGCCCCCTTGTATTAAGACATCCCACTCCACACTGGGCAAGACCCCTGGAAAGACAGTGCCCCTCACCCAGCCAGGCAAGTCTGCCCACCACCCTGCCCAGGATTCTGTCTGTCTACCATGGACTTTGGGAAACTTGGGGTCTTATTTACTAAGAAAAGAGGTGGGGTACTGTGACAGCTATTGGGGGTCCCAGGGTAAAAGAAAGGTTGGGGTAAAAAGTCAGGTCTGAAAGTGTAAGGGAGAAAGTTCTAGAATCACCTCAAGGGGATCCAACGGACCAAGGAAGGGTTGGCTACCTGGCGGGGCTCTTAAGAGACAGCACAATATCAAGATGGGGGGCTTGTGAGCAGGAAAAAGCTCTTTGGTGATGTTCCCCGGCCCCAGGCAGCTGAGGTTTGAACTATACTCTCCGGGGGCCTTCCTTGGGCATCCTCTCTCTCCCCTCACCGCCGCCTAGGTGGAGGGGACCCCTAGGGACATGCCTACCTGACCTACTGCCCTTTCCAAATTGGTTTTAATGAGGCTCTCTCTGTTCCCCATTTCTTGCAGCTGAAGCAATTTCCTTCTGGAATCTTCCTGAAGTTTCTCTTCGACCTGAAAAGATGGCGAAAGCACACGCTTGCTGCGAATGCGGTTGCCAGGCACTCTGGGGAGAGATCTCTCTAGGAGAGCAGATGGCTCTGGGGGGTCCCAAAGGGGTAGGAAACAGCTGCCCCCCACCAGGTGGTGTCATGGGGAAAGAACACAACTGCGTCCCCTGGGGCCAAGAGTCAGACTCTGCTCCTGGGCTCAACCGCCCACTCGGCCCCTTATAAGCACGTGCCTTAGGAAAGTGACTTTGCAAGTCTGTGGGGACAATGATCCCCAAGTGCCCTCTACGAGTTTTTTCAGGGATAAGAAAGTTGGGGATAGTCCCTGAACTTCTGAAGAGTCTTCAGGCGGCAGCACTACCCAACACCCTTAGTAGCGCACTTGTGGGGGAGGGGGGTCTTGAGACACTGCTGCCATGGAGACCACTATCCTAGTGTGTCCCTCAGTGGACACTGCCCAGGGAGACGCGCTAAGCTCTGAGTCCGAGATGCTTCTTGCTGCCCCCTGCTGGTCATTCTGGGACCCTGCAGCCTCTCTCGGTTCCCTTAGACAAAATCACTTTATTAAAGTTGGTGTGTTAATTAAGAACAATGGGTTTCACTGGGACATTTTTGCACATGCATAAGGATGTATTTTGCTCCTATCTGTCCCCCCATACCTGTTCTACTCCCCTCCTCCCAACTCTCTCCTCTTCTTTCAACTTTCCTGCTAACTATTTTTCGAGCATCTCCTACGGCTACAGGCCTCTGGCGCCAGGAGTACTGAAGATTGACAGCTGAGGCGAGAAGAGCTCGCTGCCTGGGTGCTTGGCTCCCTGTCTGGGGTCCTCTCTCAGGTCTCAGCACAGGTCGACCTCCATTCCTGGCCATGGAACTTGTCAGAGTTAAGCACTGGTGTCAACTTGACTCTTGAGGGTTTGAGCTCTGGGCACAGTTGTAGAGAGTTGATGGTTGAGTTAAGCCCAGAGCAAACCTGAAGGAGATTGTCCAGCTGCTGGGGAAGACCCAGCCCATGGTGGGTGGGATTAGGCCCTGGATAAATCACAGAGAGCTGGTTGGGAGAGCTGGCATCCTTCTGTATACTTGGCCAGACATGCTGGTCTGGCAAGTAAGGATCGTCCATCTCTCAGCCGTTATGCAGTGATGCTGTAGCCAGTCCCTTTGGCCTTGGTGTTGGTGCGTGCTCTCCCGTCAAGCGGGACTGAGAACTGTAACCGGACTGTCGTAAGAAAAGTAAACTCCTTGTTCCCTTAAGTTGTGTTCTGGTCATTTATCAGCAACCATGCAGGCGGACTGCAACAGAACTGTTCCGTGCTCCCCAGCCCCAGGTCTCGAGCTGTCCTCAGCTCCCACCCGGCTCCATCTGACTGACGCCCAAGCGTCTGTCCCTTCCTATTCCTCTGTGGCTGTGCCACAGCAGGACTTATTAGGGCATTCAGTCTTCCGAGGTATGTTGGGCTCTGAGCTGACTCAAGGGCCCCTGGCCTCTGGTATGTGGCCTCCCTCCCTCCCTCTAACTTATTTCTTCCAGCATGTTCTCTGTGATGCTGTAGTGAACCCCAAGCTGCGAGCAGCACCCTCTAAGAGACCATCCCGTCATGAGGCCCAGGTGACCCGCCTCTGGGTTCTCTGGTGGAGTGACCGCTGGCCGTGTCTAGCTATTGAGGCTGTGGCTTGTGGTTTGGAGATAGCGGGGTTTATATTTTACTTTCTTATTCAGGGCGAGAGTTGGATTTCCACTTTTATTAAAAATATAACATTTTATCTTTAAACATAAATATGGAAGAATTAAATATTATGGTGTGTGTGTGCGTGTGTGCGTGTGTGTGTGTGTGTGTGTGTGCGTGCATATATGTACCAGGCCATACATGTAGGGCAACCTTTAGATGCTGTTCCTTGCCTTTTCACCCAGTTTGAGACCATATCCCTTCGCTCCTGGTGTGGAGCCAGGCTGGCCTGACCTGTGAGCTTCCAGAGACCCCCGAGGTCACTTCCCATTTGCCCGTGTATTGGGGTAGATGCTTCAACTATTGCATCTGCATTTTACATGGGTTCTGGGGATCAGAACTCTGGTCCTCATGCATACATGGCAAGTCCTTTATCTGTTGAGTTAGCCCCCCAGCCCAGAATAGGATTTTAAAATTTACTGTGCTGTAGTTAACAGCAGTCACATGTAGCTGGTGGCCCCGCCCAGTGCCGAGCGCTCAGCTTCCCCTTAGCGAGTTTGCTCTGAGTCTCCAATGGACGTGACGGCTTCTAGATCACACACGGGCCAAAGGTGGGAGGAGAGAAACTTTTGTCTTAACGTCTGGCCCATGAAAACCCTTAGCAGCCACCTCCACCTTCACAGTCCACAAACTCGAGGCGACCCGCGCCTTCGTCCCAGCCCAGCGGTGGCTCCACCTATCGCTTGTCACAGCCCAAGCTCCAAAATGAACGCAAATTAGCAAGTCTAAGATTCGAGAAGCCCACTTGAGTGAGATTCGAAAAAAGACCCACACCCAGAAACATCGTGGCAGGATTGTTGTGGTCAGAGGAAAAGAAAATCTTGAAAACCACAAGGGAAGAGACAGGTCAGCGACAGGCGATGGTTAGACTCGCAGCTACAGACAGAAATGGGGTGCTTGGTGCTCGGTGTTTGGTGCTGTCTGCATGATGCGCCGAGAAAGAGCGCCTGTCGGTGGAGAACTCACCACACAGTCAAAATACGTTCTGAGAATGGAGGGTAAAATAGACATGTGCACACATACGTGCATGCACACACAAGCAGGTGCACCCATGCATATATATGCACACACATGCATGCACATGCTTATCACAAACATACATGCACACACGTACATTCACATATATCACCACAAACATGCACACATGCATGTTTCCAGATACATATACACTGACACACAACACACATACACACAAGCACACACACATGCACACTCATGCATATATACATGCACATCACACACAACACACATGCATGCATACACATGCATATACACTGACACACGTGTATACACACACATACACACACGTCTCAAGAGACTTGAGTCAGTGAAGGCAAACACCACAGGATGTTTTCTAGGCAGAAGAAAGATGACGGCGGGTGTGAAAATGGGCAGCAACCCAGGACATGGCCGCATGAAGACACTAAGAATGTCCCAGGGTTTCAGTGTGGAGAGAGGTTTGTGAAGCACTGACAGGTTCGCCTCTGGGGGAGGGGAGCTACAGAGCCCCCGTCCTAGGAATCGGCCCATGAGTCACTGCGTGACAGTGGGTTGGGGTTTGGTGAGCTGGAAATGTGTGCAGTGTGATTTCTTTAGTTGTGAGGGGAGGGGACACAATGTCCTGTGTCTCCCAGGCTGCTAGAGGCTCACGGTATAGCCGAGGGTGACCATGAGCTTCCCAAGAGCTGGATTTGCAGCTGTGTGCAGCATATCTGGTTTATGCCGCCTTGGGCTCTGTGCTTGCCGGGTAAGCCTCTACCCACTGAGCCACACCCCTGACCTGGCACACAGGGTACTCACAGAGAAAGGTCAGCTGGTTCTGGATTTGGTAAGCCGTGGAGATATGCTACTGACTTATCAAAAGAAGACTAAGAACATATCGCGAATACAAGAAAAGGTGAATCAGTGGAAATCTATCAATTCCAAAGAGGCAAGAGAATGTGAAGCACAGGGCAATCTGATTGGCCGTGGGCAGACAAGATGACGCGTGTCCCCATATACTAACAATTACACAACATATAAAGGCAATACAAGACAAAGGTTGTCAAACTGGATTTTTATGCCGAATGTATGATATGGAGGGACGCATCTACACTTGAGGATTGACAGAACAAGCGTGCCAAAACCACTCCTGAGCTGCGATGAAAAGAAAGCCGGGCAGCTAAGTTACATCAATGGCGAAAGGGACTTTCACAACAAACTCTGGTGGAGTCGAAGAAGGTCAGTGTGGGTCAAAAACCTCCACAGAAGTGTTAATGGTAATAAACAGGGCTGGAGAGATGGCTCAGAGGTTAAGTCTCTGTCACATAAGCAGAAAGTCCTGAGTTTGAATCCCAGGATCCCACTGGCGATGGCCTGTACTTCCTGCCCTGGAAGGCAGAGCCTGGGATACCTTAGAATAAAGCCAAGAGAAGGTAGCACGATCCAGGGTGATTTCCAAAGTCACCCTTGGCCTCCCACAGGCCCACACATAAACACACACACACAAATTTTTAAAAAAGACAGTAAATTTATACGCACCTGATAACACAGCTTCAAAATATAGAAAGCAGGGCTGGAGAGATGGTTCAGGGGTTAAGACTCTGCCTTGCAAGCAGAAGGTCCTGAGTTTGGATCCCAGGTCCTGTATAAAAACGCCAGGCAGACCGAAACCTGGGAAATCTCAGATCAAAGTAAAAAGGAGGTAGAAGCAATCCAGGATGACTCTCGAAAGTCACTGTTGGGCTTCCACAGGGACACATGGTGCCCTCTGACACACACACACACACACACACACACACACACACACACACAGTAAATAAATAAAATACAAAAAATATATAGAAAGCAAACCAAACGGACACTATAGAGGAAATAAACAGATCACAATCTGGACAAGATTTGGTGCTTAAACGCATTTTTGATGATTGACATAAAATAGAGACCAGACAGGCAGCAGGAGACCCGAGAGCTGCTTTTGTGCGTACAGGACGCCAACATGACCACACGCGACCACACGCCCATCTCAGCAAGTCCCCGAGGATCGGCCCGGGTCTCTGACTGCGGCATAATTCAGTGGGACACCAGTAACCAAAGGGACACCACTGTTCTCGCCGAGTTCAAAACAATGGCACCTTACATCTGTGATGTCCAGCCTAGTGGCCACCGGCCACACAGAACCACTGAGCTCTTGGAGTATGACTAGAGTGATGGAAAACTGAATTTTACTTATTTTTAATTAAAAAAATTATGCTCGTGGGGCGTGTGTGGTGCGGGGGGATGTGGTCTCTCTCTCTCTCTTTCTCTCTCTGAGCATGCTTGCCTGTGCCTTGCATGTGGATGTCAGAGGTTGACATGGGGCGTTTTCCTCTATTTCCCCCTTATCTTTTGAGAGAGGGTCTCTTGCTGACCCCGGGGCGCCGTCATTTGGCTAGGCTGGCCAGCGAACTCCAGGAATCTGCCTGTCTCTGTCCCCCAGTTCCCAATGTTGGGGTTACAGGTGTGTTTTCCTGCATGCCTTTTACACTAGGATCAGAATTCAAGTCTTATTTATTTGTTTATTTATTTATTTATTGTGTGTGTGTGTGTGTGTGTGTGTGTGTGTGTGTAGAAGAGATCACTGTGCGTGCCTGTAGAGGCCCAAGAGGCATTTGAAATCACAGAGACTTGCTCTATCTCCTCATTGCTTTGCTCTGGGGTTTCCCAGGCTCTGCCTTCCAGGCTCAGAAGTGCTAGCCGCCACCACATCCACCTGGTGTTTTTAAGTAGGATCTGGGACCCGAACTCAGGTCCTTTAGCTTGGGAGGCAAAGGCTTTAAGCCCTGAGCCGCCACCTCAAATACTCTACCCACTGAGCCATTTCCGCAGCCCTGGACTTGACTTGTCTTTAGTTACCTGAAAGTGTAAGCTGCCGTGTGGGTACCTCCCACTGGGAGGGATGGCAACAGCCTTGAATATCCAAGGAAAGTCGTCCCCCCCCCCCCCCCCCGACCCGGGGTGGGGAACATGAGACCCAGTAGGATGGGGGTGGGGAGGTCTTGTTCAGATAAAGCAGCCATGCAGGTTGCATTCCAGTCCTCGGCCACTTGGGGGCGCCAAGGGGCAGGGAGCGCCTGGTTTGGGGGGGGATCCCTCCCGCCACGCACCTTGCACTTTTCTGGATGGCTCCAGGAGGTGCTGCCCTGTTCCAAGCTCTTCTTCAGCTCCTCCCTAAGCCTCTTCACTTCTTTCTCCATCTCCTGCATTTGCTGGAAAAGTTTCAAACAGAAAAGTCAGCTCCAGCCAGGGCTAGGGGGGGTCCCAGGCCGCGGAGTCCCTTGCCTGGGCTCAGGAAGATGGGAACCTGGCCCGCGCTGGCTCTCTCACTCCAGAAGGTCTGCATTTATGCATTCAACATAGATTTTTATTTTTCCCAATTAATATGTTGAATGTGCTGATGAGGGAAAATAATTTACTTTTCAAATTAGCACCTATACTGGATTAAACGTGGTGAGATACCCAGAAACTCACTGACTTCTTCAGGGGTACGGCTTTGAGATTAAGTAAAATAAGAGTCCACTACTTAGAAAGACAGAATAATGAAGTTCTTTTTTTTCCTTCCTTCCTTCCTTCCTTCCTCTCCCTCCTCTTCCCTCCCTCCCATCTTCACTCCTTCCTTCCTTTCTCTCTCCTTCCTACCTCTGCTCCTCCCTTCCTTTCCCTCTCTCCTCCCTTCTTCCCTCCCTCTCTCCCTTCCTTCCTTTCTCTCTCCTTCCTCCCTTCCTTCCTTTCTCTCTCCTCCCTCCCTCCCTCCCTCTTTCCTCCCTTCTTCCCTCCCTCCCTCCTCCCTTTTTCCCTCCTTCCCTCCTCCCTTCTTCCCTCCCTCCCTCCTCCCTTCTTCTCTTTCCCCTCCTCCCTTCCGTCCCGCCCTCCCTTCTCCGTAGTCCTTCCCGCCGTCCCTCCTCCTTATTCCGCCCTCCCGTCTCCCTTCTTCCTTCCCTCCCGCCCTCCCCCTTTCTTTCCCCTCCCTCCCTCCTTCCTTCATTCCCTCCCTCCGCCGCCCACTCCCTCCATTCCCTCCTCCAGCTTCCCTCCCTCCCTCCCTCCTCCCTTCTTCCCCTCCCTTCCCTCCGCCCTTCTCCTCACGTCTTTCCTCTCTTCTCTCTCCCACCTCTTTGCTAGTGAGCTGCAAGGCGGCTCAGGTGGTCTCAGCAACAACCAGTTACAAACAAAGCTCCTCTCTTCTATATGTATTTTTATGGCCGCCTTCTCTCTAAGGCAAATGCTAACTTTTCTCGTCGTTTCGTTTGCACTGAGTTGACTAAGATTGGACGTAGTCAGACAAATACTCAGGGAAAACAGAGGCATTGACAGTGCTGGTTGTAGCTGTGACCGAGTTTAAGATGGCAGAACGCACGTTTGAGGGCCCCGGGCCAGGACAGGGAATCAGAAGGAACTTCTAGTGGCTTGTGGCCCCAAATCTCCTGGTCCTGGTCCGGTCCTGCTCCCTGCCCAGCTCCTGGGGAAACCCTGGAGGGAGCTGGAGCAGATGGTGCAGAGAATCCTGGGAGAGGGTTTCTGTGCCCCCCACCCCACTTCTTGTTGGACTAGAGGCGGCAAGCAAAGGACTGGAGACTCCATCAGGCAACCCCAGAGCCCAGAGCTTTGTGCTCTGGAAAGGATGGAGGACTCCGCAAGAGCCTGAGAGGAGAGGGGGGAAGAGAGAGAGAGAGAGAGAGAGAGAGAGAGAGAGAGAGAGACTCACACTCTTGCACAGCTTCAGCTCTTTGTCCTGCGCCTCCCTGCGCTCCTTCTGAGCTTCCTCCTTCTTCAGTTCCTCTTTCAGCATGGAGCACTGCGGATCGGAGAGGGGGCCTTGTCACCCAGAGCACGTCCTTGGGTTCCAGTGACCCCTCCTCCCTCCAGCAGAGGGCAGCTGGGGGTCTCTCCCAAGTCTCCCCTCTCTCAAGAACTGGGGGATCCAGGAATCCCAACTCCTTTTTGGAAGCCAGTGACCCAAACCACGAGAAAAAGAGAAACCAGCTTTCGAGAGCTGGGTGCAGAATCACCCCGCCTGGATGGTTCTAGGGGCTGCAGCCTTTCTGGGGGGCAGCTGGATGGAGGGCCCCAGGAGCCTTGAGAAACCCCCCTGACTGACCCAGGACTCCACTGAGGGGCTTCTTAAAGCCAGTCCCTCAGAGACGCCAGAGACTCAGGGCTCTTTCTCACAGTATTCTATGTGTGGTACGCGTGTAGGTGCAGACAGACATGTGTATCAGAGGGCACTGTGTTATGCCTGTGGCGGCCCAGAGGTGACATCGGAATCACCCTGGATTGTTCTACCTCCTTGTTGCTCTGCTCTGGGGTTTCCCAGGCTCCACCTTCCAGGGTCAGACAAAAGTTCGGGCCACTGCCATTTCCAACCCGCATTTTTACTGCAGATCTCGGGATCTGAACTCAGGTCCGTCTGTTTTCAAAGCAAAGGTTTGTCCCCAGCCCCCTCGCAGTATCCTTAAGGTCTGAATATAAGACAGCCCCACTTCTGGCTTCGTGTTTGACCACTTGGTCCCCAGCTGGTGGTCCCCCTGGTTCCTCCCCACCCCCACCCTGTGGGGGTGTAAGGCTGTGGAACCTTAAGGAGGTGCAGCCTCGCTGGAGTTTCCTGGCTGCGGATGCCACGTGACCAGCTCCCTGTGCCTTCCTGTCAAGAAGGACGGTATCCCCTGGAACTAGAAGTCACCACAAAGCCTTTCTCCCTTTAGCTGCTTTCAGTCGGTTACTTGGATACAGCAAGCAGAAAGGCCATGGAAACACTGAGCAACAGCTACGAGGTAAGGGACCCGACGAGATGCGCCGCAGGGGATTGCTGCTGTAGTGCACGCTGTGCACACCAGAGGGCGCTGCAGAGCCCTGAAGCCCAAACCACGTGCCAGCAAACTGGAGGGTTTAAGGTTTTAAGATACACGGATGACACAAATTCAGCATATTTCTAGGTGAAACATTGACATGGGATCGGAGGCTGGACGGGGGTATGAGCACGGACGCCTTGAGATTATATTTTTCTTCTTCCCTCTGCATACACTTATGTTGCTAAAATTAGCCGCTGAGCTGTGTCCCATTTGTGTGTGTGTGTGTGTGTGTGTGTGTGTGTGTGTTGGTATGTGCATCTGTGTATGTGGGCTCATGCGCACACATTTAGAGGTTGATGTAGGAAATCCTTTATCCTTGATCTCTCTTCCTGTTTGTTCTTTCTAGGGTTTCTGCACTCTGGGAAAATCCTAATGCCCTTGAGCCCCAGGCTGTGTAGGGGGGCTGCGAGGTCAGGATCCAAGGTAAGTGTGTCTCATGACTCCAGATCCTTTCTACCTGACAGTGTTCCAGGACCCCCCCCAAGAACTCTCTCCAACAAGTTGAACCCCAACACTCACTCTGGAGCCCAGAGCCCCAGAGCTGCTGCTCTGGTAACCCCAACACTCACCTTAGAGCCCAGCAACTCCAGCTGCCGCTCCTTCTCCCTGTTCTGGGTCTTTAGCTGAGTTACCTCCTCTTTTAGCTGTTGAACCTGCTCGTTTCTCGCCAGCATATCCTTCTGCAAAGATGTTACCATCCCTGAAAAAAAAAAAAAAAAAGGAAAAACCTCGCAAAGATCCAAGACGGAATGGGGACTGGTGTCATTTCCACCACTTCGGGGGGCCGCTTGAGGCCCACTCTGGAATCGCTCTGAGGACCATGGAGACCTGGGTCGCACCTATTTCCCTGGGACTGAAACATTCAAGAGAAGAAACCTGCGACCACTGGGAAAGATGCAGACCCCCAAGATTCCTCCACACCTGTAGGGACCGCTGGGGGAGGGCAGCAGGGGTGAGGGGTCATCTTCTATGCAGCTGCCTTTGGGGTGCCCACGCTCTGCTCTTGCATGTAACGCCTGCGAACTCACTGGTTTATCAAGCCACCCTTGGGCGGGATGGTTTCCTTGTTCTGCACCCCCAAGAAAAGCCACACCACAGACCAGGACACCTGGGTAAAAAGTGGGGACCAGGGCACAAGCCACACCCTGGGCCTGAGGAGCAAAGGCCTAGGAAGGAGGGGATCATGGGATGGGCTCGGGGTCAACGGCAGGTCTCTGGCGCTGTTCATTGGGCAGATGAATCACGTGTCAGGTTCGAGACCTGTGTCCAATCAGCCCCATGGTCGCGCAAAGCGACTTCATCTCCTGCCACATCTGCAGAGAGCTCCTGACATTAAATGATTTGATGTGTCTAAAGCGCCTGGTACACAAGTGTGAGGCTTAATAGTAACTGGCCACGTGACAACCAAGGTGCAGAGCCTTTGAGCACACCTGGTTATCTTGTTAGCCTCTCTGTGGCGAATCCTCTTGATTGCTTAAATTAAGACGGAACATGTGCCCATGGTGGGCGGGGCCATTCCCTGGGCTGCGTAGGTAAGGCGCCATCCCGTGTCTATTTCCTGTGTCATCACTTGTTTTAGAGAGCGAATCTAGTCTGCTACATCTGTCCTCTGGGCCGGGGTGATGCGCTCTGAGATGGTCTCCATTGGCCGGGACCCCCGAGTGGATACTGGGAGCGAACCCCACTGACCCACGAGGGGTCCAAGGCAGAACTGGGTGGTGAGTTTGGCTCTTGGCAGTTGCTGAGACCGGGGACTACTGACTCCTGCAGAGTGACCCAACTTAGCACTTCTGACCCCCGAGCATGCCTGTGACCCCAGAGAGCTGGTGGACAAACATTCCCTTCGGGTGTCCAGGTGGGGCTGGGCCTGGTGGCACGGGCCTGTCACTCCAGCTACTTGGGAGGCTGAGGCAGGAGGATCTTGAGTTCAGGTCTAACTTGGGCAACTTAGACTCTGTCTCAAAATAAATAATTTAATAATAATTTTAAAAAGGGCCGGTAATGTATCTCAGTTGGTAGAACACTTGTCTAGCATGGATGAGGTTCTGGGTTAGAGCCCCAGAAACACACAGACACACACATACATACACAGGCTGGGGCTGCCTGGCAGACACATCTGTGGGGGCGAGGGGTGCTCAATGACTGACAGGGCTGACGGGGGGCGGGGGGGATCAGAACTCCTAGGCTCGGTTTTCAAACTCAAGATGAAAAATGTGGCGGTTGATTGCTGACGCCTGCCAGGAGCCTGGTGGAGGTGGTTGGGCGTGAGCTCACCTGATGTAATGGCGTGGTCCCTCTTCAGAGTCTCCCCCTCGTCCTTCAGGGATTTGATTTCTAAGTTGCGCTCAGACAGGGTTTGGGACAACACTTGGCTGTAGCCTTTCTGAAGGGCGTTGACCTGTGGGGGGGCAGCGCACAGTCAGAGGGCAGCGCATAGTCAGAGGGCAGCGTACAGTCAGAGGGCATCGCACAGTCAGAGGGCACTGGCCCAGGTCTAAGTCACACAGGATTTCCCAAACCGAGATGGAGATACTGAGCTATATACAGTCATGTCCCCTGTCTTCTTAATGTGCCTTCCAGTGAGTGACACTGGGGTTCTCTGCTGTAAGGCGACCAGCAGGTGGAAATGGCAGCGACCTGCACTTCCAGCCCCGGTGGGCAGAGCCTGGGAAATCCCAGGGCCAAGCAAAAAGGAGGTAGAAGCAATCCAGGATGATTCCTAAAGTCACCCTTGGTCCTCCACAGGGACACACAGTGCCCTCTCTCTCTCTCCCTCTCTCTGTCTCTCTCTCTCTCTCACACACACACATACACACTCATGCAAAAGCAATAATAAAAAAAATTAATTAAAAGAGACCGGCCCTGGGGCCATCACATACAATGCAGTGGATGCGAGCAAAATTCAAGAGAGGGGTTCAGGTTCCCTCAGGTTACAATGACAGCAGGTATGGTTCATAGAACATTCTAGCAGGCATGTCCAATGCGCAGCCTATGGGCCGCATGCACCCAAGGATAGCTATGAATGCAGCCCGACAGAAAATCATAAACTTACTCAAAACACGATAAGCTTGCGTGTGTGAGTATATGTGTGAGTGTGTGTGTGTGTGTGTGTGTGTGTGTGTGTGTGTGTGCATGTAAGCCTTTTTGATAACTCAATCCCGCGTTCTAGAGTGTGCCCTATGCAGACGTCCACTCTTGTACTGTACATCAAAGGGCTAAACCGGCCTGCCAGCGCCTCAGGCACCCTCACAGACGTGGTGCCTCTGCAAGGGTTCACCACTTCTGGAGGATGCCCTCTGCCGGCCCCCCGCCCCCATCCTGTCCCTTAGCCACGGCCCTGCCATTTTGTACAACCTGCACCCTGGCTGGAACGTAGGGATTCCCAGAAACCCTGAGCGCCCCGCCCCGCTGGCCATGAGAGAGGGCTACCTTGGTGGGACGGTCTTTCACACTCCCCACCACCCTGCGCTGCCCTGCTTCCCTAGCAACCCCCATAAAGGGTCAGCATGGGGGGCTCTTCAGCCCCATCTGCCTCCTCTTTTCTTCCTCCTCCCACCTTGCCCTCATGGCGACTCTCCCTGTCCTCTCCGACCTTCAGCTCTGCCTTCTGTTCTAAGGCCTGCGACATTCATGGCTCTTCCGGCCACCAGGCCCCCGGTTCTGATAAACTCGCACCCGGGTCCCTGATGTTAGCTTCTCTGCATCATGGACTGTGTTCGCTGCCATGAAAGCCATGAAGTCCCCCTCCCCCCCAGCACTGTTCAGGCCACAGCTGCGGGGCGACAGGACTCCCCTTTGGAGTCTGGCCTGAGGTATGTGATTCCTGGTCTTCCCATGTCTACACGGCTGGAGGAATCGGGGTGAAAAGGCGGAGTCTGTATACACAACCCGTGCTAAGGACTCAGGTCTCCACATGGGGTTCCTGCAGCATCCAGGCTGGGTTGATGGGGGGAGGGGGGAGACACCGGATCTTGCCTGGATGTTCAATGCTGAGAGTGTGGGTGGGTCTGGGTCTCTTGGGACAGGGGAGAGACTCACTAAGTTGAGATACCTGAACGTGCTCAGACGGAGCCCAGCACGTGACGGCATCAGCCATACTTATGTCGTGGAGTGTTTTAGCATGAGCCTGTGGTTGCCTTGGGGGAGGAAGAGAGGGTCAGAAGACCTTGGCATGTATTTGTAAATCTCCTCCAAACACGCTTAACACCGTTGAGTGCTGTGGAGGAGATGAAGCATCCTAGTGTGTCACGGGGTCCTGCTTCCATACCGTGGGGGAGGGGGCGGTGCACCTCGCCACCGAGCCCCAATTTTTTTCTTCCCTCCCCAAACCGTGTGTGTGTGTGTGTGTGTGTGTGTGTGTGTGTGTGTGTGTGTGTGTGTGTGATGTAGGTGGCTGTACAAGGAGACACTGGAGTGTGTGTACTTCTGGAAGCCTAAGGGTGACGTTAGGAGCCATCCTGGATTGCTCTTCCTCTATGCTGTATTGCCTTCCGGGTCTGGAATTGCAGGCTGCTACCATTTCCACCTGGCATTTTTTCCGTGGAACTAAAAATCACGACTGAGTGGCTTGGCCTCTGAGCACGCGTGAAACATCTGTTCAAGGCCCCTGCACGTGTGTTTCTGCTTCTGGCCAGTTACGCTACTGAGAAGTGCTGGTTGTTCCATTTTTGCACGTGTTTCTCCACATGTGCAACGTCCAATCCATTTCACTTTGATTTCAGTGTCTTTTCTCTCTCATTAGTTCTCACCATGTAAATTTAAGTCTTATTTTAAAAGTTTTAAATAATGAAAAAAAGCCCAGGAAAGTCAAGATTTCCCAGCTGATGTGGCTTCTTCCTCACACCCTTGTAGCAAAGCCTCTTGTGGGTCACACTTTCATTTTCTGGGGGTCATGCTAAGACACAGAAGAGTGAATGGGGGGCACAGCCTATGTCCCCGCCCACCCCCTCAGAGGCCCACTTTGGCATGATTGTGCCTGAGAAACTTCATATGAAGTTTCTTCCCACTCACTCCTTCCCGCCACTTGTCCGCAGAGGAAAGCTTTTTATTTTATTTATTGTTTTTTGAGGAAAGCTTTTTAAAAAAATGTTTCTAGGTTTAGTTGACAGCCTTCACACACAAGACCCAGGAGGCATTCTCCAGAGCCGATGTCGCCCAGGACTGGGAAAACACACCTGCTCCCTAAAAAGTTCGGGGTTGTATGAGGGATAGAAGATATTTCAGTCTAAGTACCAGGGCTTGAGACTTGCAGTGTGCAAATAACTTGCAAATCTCTTCATTACTTACTTTCATGGCAAGATAAATACCCAGATTGGCTATCATCAATACAAGCCCCAAGATGTCTATTGCCTGGTTAGGCAGAGTCATAAAACAGCTATTGGATCATAAGAAAGTTAACCATGCCAGAAAGAGTAATTGTGGGGCTGGAGAGGTGGCTCAGGGGTTAAGTCTCTGCCTCTCAAACAGAAGGTCCTGAGTTTGGATTCTGGATCCCACATAAAAATACCAGGCAGAAATGGCCTGTACTTTGGTCCTGGAAGGTGGAGCCTGGGAAACTCCAGAACAAAGCAAAGATGAGGTAGAGCAATCCAGGGTGATTCCTGAAGATACCCTTGGGCACACACACACACACACACACACACACACACACACACACAGAGATTAAATTAAATTAGTGATTGCGTGCAGATGATAACTGCCTGCTAATTGGTGCAGCGGAGCAGAGGTGCGTGCTTCCTAGTGGTGCCCACGCAGATGAAAGACCTTTGGAAGCAAATCCTTCCGTGCCTAAGCTCAGGGCCCTGAGAGAACACAGAAAGTAATCGGAGCCATAAATCAACCTGCCGCACAGCTCATGTTTCTGCTTGAGTGTTCTGTGGAGATTCCGATTTGGATTCAAATCTACCATGTCTTCCTAGTGACAAAATACCCTTCAGCTTTAGGAAGGAGGATTTGCTCTGTGGCAGGAGCTTGAGAGAACTGGTTACACTGCACCTGAAGTCAGGATGGCTCAGCGCTCTCTCTCTCTCTCTCTCTCTCTCTCTCTCTCTCTCTCTCTCTCTCTCTCTCTCTCCGTTCTTCCCTCCCTCCCCCCTCCTTTTCTCTGTATGTGTGTGTGTGGTGCATGTGCATGCATGCATGTATGTATGCAGATGACTGTATGTGTGTGTGAATGCAAGTTTAGAGGCCCGAGGTCAATATCAGAAACAATCCTCAATTGCTCTTCCTCTTTATTCTCTCTGTGTGTACGCGTGTGTGTACCAGAGGGCACTCAAGTATGTGTGCCTCTGGAGGCCCATGGGTGACATCGGGAATCATCTTGGATTGTTCTACCTTCTCATTGCTTTGCTCTGGGGTTTCCCAGGCTCTGCCTTCAAGGGTTGAGATGATAGCTGGTATTTTTACATGGGATCTGAGGATTTGAACTCAGGTCCTTTTGCTCTTGAGGCAAAGGATTTAACCCTTGAGCCATCTTTCCAACCCCTCTTTATTCTTTTGAGACAGGGTTTCCAATTGAACCCAGAGCTCGCTGATCACATTAGCTTGCTTGCTCTGAGATCCCCGGTCTCCACTTTCTGAAGTTAGAATTGCAGATGGGTGCCACACCCAGCAGCATTTACATGGGATCTGGGGATCCCATCTCTGATCCCGACTTCAGTGCAGCAAGTGTTTTAACTGCTCAGTTGTCCCCTCAGCCTGATTTCTCCATTTTGTTTGTGCATGGAATGGTGCGACCCCAAATCCAGGTGGGTAGGTCCCCCTATCCCACAGCCAGGAGGGATTCCGTGTTTGAGGCTGGCCTCTGGGCACACCTGCGAGGATGATCGTGATGGCATTACCTAAGTGGGAAGATCCCCTTCCTTCGGCCCTTCCTGTTGGGGAGCATTATTTCCTGCCTTGGAGCCTTGGACTGAATGAAAGGAGAAAGCGAGCTGAGCAAGGCAGTCACGTGACCGGCTGCTCCTGCTCCTGCCACCTAGATATCCCCTCCATGAGGGATTGAACCTCGCACCGTGAGCTGAACTACCTCCTCCCTGAAGATGTGTTTGTCACCCCAGCAATAGAAGAGAAGCTAAGATGCCCCCGAACTAGATGGCCCCTCACAGGCATGTCTCTGAGAAGATTCTAGATCCCGGCAAGTTGACCAAATGAACCAATACCCACGCCTTGCTAGAAGGGACCCTTCTCTAGTTGCGCTAAGATCAAGGTGGAGGGACACAACTCCGGCTGAGGAGGTCAGCGCAATTATTTCTGGGTAGTTCCCAGCGAACAAAGAGATTGCATTGGACGTCTCAAGTCCCTGGAGACAATCCACGGCTGGCGGCCTTTGGACACAGACTCAAAGCTAAGCCAGGATCATCCCTCCTCACCCTATGCAGGACAGCACCTTGCTCCGGGAGACCTAGGAGGTAGAAGATTCCAGACCTTCCTCATCTGCTTGCAGAACCAGCCTGAGATGAAGAGACAGATGTTCAAAGTGGCCCTGCGGTGGCGGCAGCAACGCCCTCAGCATCTTTACTGTTCTTTGAGCACAGGCCCGAAGAGAGGCCATTGGCTTGTTCACAGGCCAGAGCGTGTGTGCACATACCGGCCTGTTTCTTTCCTTGAAATGTGTGTCGGTCAGCTTTCTGCGACTGTAACAAAACCCCCGAGGAAACGTCAAAGGAAGGAAGGTTTGTGGCAAAGGTGGTGTGTGCTCCACGATCCGTTAACCCTGGGGCTCAGGGGTGTGCGGGCCGATCACGGTGCTGGGAGCATGTGGCCCCGCAAGCCGATCACCTCACAGCAGCCAGAGCGCAGAGGGAGAAGACAGAAGGGCCGCCTCTGCAGCCTCCCAAAGTCTCCACCCCACAACGCGCCATCGACGCGTGGGCCTTTGGGGACCATTCAACATTGTCACGTCATGTGGCCAAGGTCACATCTGCCTCATTCTCTGGTACTGGGCCCAGAAGAGGATTAAACATGTGAATGAAGAAGCAGGCGGATGGAAGGATAAATCAATGAACACACAAGGCTCAAAGCTCAGCATCTGTGGGAGGCGCGTCCCTGACCCCCAGGGATAGTACCAAACCCCACATAGATGACCCGCATGCACTCCTGTGCAGGGTATGCATGAGTGTGTGCATATGCATGTGTGCACCTGTCGTGCGTACGTGTGCACGCACACATCCGAGATCATCCTGCACGGCTCGTCTACTTCCTTCTTCTGAGAAAGGGTCTCTAAATCAAGCTCGGGGCTCACCTGCAGGGCTCGTCTAGCTCATCGGGGCTCACCTGCAGGGCTGGTCTAGCTCATCGGGGCTCACCTGCAGGGCTGGTCTAGCTCATCGGGGCTCACCTGCAGGGCTGGTCTAGCTCATCGGGGCTCACCTGCAGGGCTCGTCTAGCTCATCGGGGCTCACCTGCAGGGCTCGTCTAGCTCATCGGGGCTCACCTGCAGGGCTCGTCTAGCTCATCGGGGCTCACCTGCAGGGCTCGTCTAGCTCATCGGGGCTCACCTGCAGGGCTGGTCTAGCTCATCGGGGCTCACCTGCAGGGCTGGTCTAGCTCATCGGGGCTCACCTGCAGGGCTCGTCTAGCTCATCGGGGCTCACCTGCAGGGCTGGTCTAGCTCATCGGGGCTCACCTGCAGGGCTCGTCTAGCTCATCGGGGCTCACCTGCAGGGCTCGTCTAGCTCATCGGGGCTCACCTGCAGGGCTGGTCTAGCTCATCGGGGCTCACCTGCAGGGCTCGTCTAGCTCACCTTGCTCTGGGGCTTCCCAAGCTCTGCCTTCCTTAGCTGGAATTCCAGGTGGGCTGCCACGCCCACCCAGCATGGTGCTCGAGATCTAAGGGGCTGAACCCTGGTCTTTTACTTTGCGTGGCCAGTGCTTTAAAGGCGGAGCCATCCCCAGCCTCGCTGATGTTTGATTTACAGCTTAGACACGGAACCACCACAAGGAAGGGCGTGGCACCTTTGGGAGGCGGAGCCTTGCAGGAGGAGGACACATCACAGAGGCGGGCCTTGTGGTTTGGTAGCCCGGCCCCGCTTCCTCTCAGTTTGCTCTTGCTCTCTCTGCCTCCTAAGGGCTGCAGCGACCTCAATGAGCCTCCCCCTTTGGCCTCCAGTCCCGCCTTCTGCTCTGCGAGTCTCCACACAATGGACTGTGTCCTCTCTCACTGACCAGTGAGCTCCAGGGATCCACCCCCCTGTGTCTCGACCCCCCCCCCCGTGCTGGGGTACAGATATATGCATGTACTCCATGCTCAGCTTTTACATGGGGGCTGGGGATTTGAACCCAGGTCTTCATGTTTGTGCAGCAAGCCCTTCACCCTGAGCCATGCCCATCAACCCCAGTGGCCACTTTTCTAAACAAAGGAATTTGGATCTAGGTTCCAAAGGATGGAGGTTGCCTGTTAAATCTAGTGGGGTACTTTTGACAGATGAAACTGCTATAACGAAGGCAGGATCTGCCTTCAGGGGTTAGAGAGGGGCCTGCATGTTGGGGAGCTGGGGGCCACCTTCCCTTTTAGCAAACTGTCCACAGTTCTTTCTGGACGGGCATGGGAGGTCACTGAGACAGTCAAACCACAATGTTGGGAGAACGCGGGGAGCAAGGTAGAGACACGAGGTCCTGTGAAGGCTTACACCCTTGTAAGCAGTTAGCTTGCATGGTTGTAGATAAATCTACAACAAAACAGCTTGGGGACACAGAGGGTTTATTCTCTTACGATAGTTCAGCTACAGTTCCCTGTCCAGCTTGGCAGGAGAACTCACACCATCAACCAATGGCTGAGGGAATTGACCACACCATGTCCACATAAGAGCTGATGGGGGGAGCTGTCATGATTTGAGATGTGCGTGACCCCCCACCCCTCACAGGCTCACATGTGTGAATCTTTAGTTGTTTGGATGGTCATGGCACCTTGAGGAGGTGGAGCCTTGCGGAGGAAGACAGTCACAGGGGGTGGGCCTTGAGGTGGGCTAGCCCTGCCCAGCTTCAGCTAGTGAGTCTGCTCTTGAGTTGGCAATTTTACAACCCTCAGCTGCTTTGATGGATGTCTTAGGCCTCCAACTTCTGTAGCCAGCCATGAAGGACCCTGTCTCCGCTCTGGAAATAAAGCTAATAAATCTCCCTTTCTCCCTTTAAGTTGCTTGAGTTCGGTGTGTCTCACAGAAGAGTAACTGATACAAAGGGCAATCAATCCCTACTTGCCAGACCAGCACGTCTGGCCAAGTGTGCACAAGGATGCCGACTTTCCCAGCCAGCTCCCTCCATACTATTCACTTATGCAGGGCCTAGTCCCACCCACCATGGGCTAGGCCTTTCCCATTCACTAGACAATCTCCTGCACATTTGTTCTGGTCTTAATTCAACTACCAATTCTCTACAAATGTGCCCAGAGCTCGAACCCTGAACCATCAAGTTGACACCTGTGTCTAACTAGCTATGACAACCCCTAAGCTCTAGTTCTCTGAGCCTCTCTGGGAACATGCCAGTCTTCTTATCGGTGGGGTCAAGGTTCACCAAGCTGAGCATCTAAAGCACATTCTCCAGCAACAGACACATGTTAACATGCTGGGAAATGACAGCCTCTCCCTCCCCATTCCAAAAGCCGCTCCCCAGTGCTGTGCCTTCGGGCTCTGACGGACGCGCGTGTCCCCGAGTCTTACCTGGCTTCTCAAGCTCTCGATCTCCTTCTTGCTGGGGCTGGAGCCCTCGCTGTCGGCCTGAGTGGCCATGCTCTCCGACAGCCTGTGGCTCAGGTCGGCCAGCTCGCTCTGCAAGTTCATGATCACCGCGTCTTTGTATTTGGACTCGAGTTCGAAATCCGACAGCCGGTTCACCTCTCTCCCCAGCAGCAGAATGATCTCATCCTGCGAAGGGACCAGATGGATGCTGACCAGGGGCGGGAGTGGGCACAAAGCTGGGGAAGACGGGTGCCCCACTCCCTGGGGGAGAGGCATGGGCAGGCAGGAAGGGGGAGGAGATTCTCAACACTGCCCTTTGGGAAATCCCACAGAGACCGGGGTTCAGCTAACACCGCACCCATGTACATAGGTGCCTCTAATGAAGAGCTCAAAGCTACGGAGCCCCCCCCCACCCCTTTTGCCTTTTTAAATGGAGATTGACCCCCACACTGAGCAATGTCTGTGGCTGACATGTACTTCTATGTATTCTCTAATTCTGTCTGGCACCCTGGGTACCCCGCGGTGGTAATAACCTTTAGAATTGCCTTCTGAAGGTGGAACTCTGGCCTCTGCCCACGTACCATGCCATACAGGATGCATGCCCCCTCTCCCTCTCTCTTCCTCTCTATCACCCCTTTCTCTGTCTCTCTCGCTCGCTCTCTCCTTCTCTCCCACTTTCTCTCTTGCTCCTCTCTCTTTCTCTCCCTCACTTTCTCTCTCTCTTTTTTTTTTATTTCAGCTCATACAAACTTATTAGGTACACCAGTTCCCTCCCTCCCTCCAACTTTCTCTCTTAAATAAGCAAATACATTCATTTTTTAACAAGAGGCAGTCCCTGTGCGTGGGGAAAGGGTCTCTTCTAAGCCCCAGAGAAGGAGGGGGGCTGTGAGTCCCCCCACGGCCACTGGCTGCTGTGGCTACACACACACACACACACCCCTCCAAGACCCCTCACCTTATCCTGCTGGGCCAGATCCTGGTCCAGATAGATCTCCGGGGGCGGCACCACCCCAGCGAGCCCCTCGGCCACGCACTGCTCCATGGCGCTGGCCCACACTGCGCGGATCAACAGACAGCACAAGAGCGCATGAGCCTCCCGAGCGCGGTGTGCCCAGCCCCTCTGCGCCGCCTCCCGGGTGGGCATCTTCTGTGGTGTGGTTGCGAGACAAGGTTTCCCGGGTGATCTGGGCTGGTGGGAAACTCACCAAGGAGGCTGAGACGACCTCCGGCGCTGAGCAGGCTCCTGCCCGCGTCTCCTGAATGCTGGGTTACGTGTGAGTCACACGCCTGACTTTATTACTGCTTGGTGTGTGTGTATGTGTGTGTGTGTGTGTGTGTGTGTGTGTGTGTGTGTGTGTGTGTACCAGAGGCACTTGAGTGTGTGCGCCTGTGGAGGCTCAAGGGTGACATCGAGAATCATCCTGGATGGCTCTACCTGTGACTGCGTTTAGAATCCCAGCTACCCGGGTTGAGACAGGGTAATATTTCAATGTCAGCGAGTTGCACAGTGAGTTCCGGACTCTTATCTTCCAGGGCTGGAATGCCAGGCTACCGCCATTTCCAACTGGCATGTTTCTCTGGGACCTGGGTCCTTTTGCTTGTGAGGCAAAAGCTTGGCCCCTTAATGAGCTCCCTGGCCCCTCACTTTATGTTTTTGAGACAGGGTCTCTCCCTGAATCTAGCACTCAGCATGTCAGCTAGCCGGTCTCCGGGATCTGCCTGATTCTACCCCCGCCCGCATTGGGTTCAGATGCACGCTGCATACTTGCTTTATATACATGGGAAACTGGGGATTTGAACTCAGGTCTTTGGGCTGGTGAGGGAGGGTCCTCTGGCTTTGAAAGTAGAAAACGTGGCATGTGTTTGCTGGTGGGGGGTGGGACAGCAGAAGGCCTGGCCAGGAGGAGCCACCTCCCAGTTCCTCTGCCCCAACACCAAAGTCACTGTGACTTGTCTTTTGTCTCTGAGGCATGACATGCTGGCCACCTCGAGCTGGTCACTTGGTATCTTCACACCTCTGTCTCCGGGTGTGGACAGTCTCTGCCACAAGCGCTTTTGTACAGTTAAGTAACAAAGTACGGGACATGGATAGCAAACCTCAGCCAAGGCTGAATCTGCCCCATGAAACCCGCTGTGTAGCCCAGGCTAGCCTCAACCTCGAGGCGATCCTCCTGCCTCGACCTGCACCAGCAAGCCACCAGGCCCGGCCAGTGCTTTTTTATTTTAAATAAAGTTTTATTGGAATGTGGCTGCTGTCACGCAGTCCTGTACCATCTATGGCTTTTCTCAGTGCTGCCAGGACAGAACCTAACAGCCGTGACACACGCCCTCAGCCCGCCTGACACAGCTGCCCTCTGGTTCTGTGATCTGTGGCACAATTATGTCTATTACAGTTACAAGACCATATAATCTGTGCATAACCAAATAATATTATACATCTGTATATGCATCTCTATCTATATCTATCTATCATCTATCTATCTATCTATCTATCTATCTATCTATCTATCTATCTATCTATCTATCTATCTATCTCTGTACCTAGACACACACACACACACACACACGACTGGTCTTGTAATCCCCAGCTACTTTGGCTATGGAGAATTATTTGGTTAAGCCTCTGAGCAAGACCATATGCGATTATCTGACTGGTGTCGGAAGACCCAGTGCACGGCGGATGGAACCAGCCCCTGGGCAGGTGAATAAGATCCGGCTGGAATGTGGCAGACTGGCGAGCTAGGAAGGATGCCCCCCTCTCTCGCGCTTCCTGCGGATAGGAGGTGGCCTGCTCCGTTGGGTCCTGATGTTGGCGTGAGCTCTCTTGGCCATAATAATGAACTGTGACCGACAGGGTCATAAGCTGGAGTAATTCTCCTCATATGGAACTAAGACACCCAGGAACTCACAGGAGATCATGGGAGAAATGCAGCTGACACGGACTGCCTGCGGGTTTGTAGCCGTTTCCCTAACTTCCATTTGTCCTTGCTGACTAAGGCTTTTCAGACAGGGTCTCATGTAGCCCAGGCTGCCCTCCAAGTGGCTATGTAGCCCACACACATGAGCGTGGCCCTGGTGAGGCCCAGTGCAAGAGGCAGACCCCCAGGGGGTCCTGTGTGCTAGCCACTCACTCTGCCAACCCATCAGTACCCCCAGTTCTCCCTGCTCCGCCTCCTTCCTCCCCACTCCCCCCGCTTTCCTTAAACAACAGACCACATTCTACTTTCAGAATGAGAGGAAAGCAAAAAGCAGGCGTGTCTCTCTGGGCTTGAGTCCGCGCACCTTGCTTGATGAGCGGGGACTTCGGGTCCATCACGAAGGAGAACATCTTCCCGCCGGCGCTCATGGGCCTCTGGTGGGTGGCGGGTGGGACCACGGTGGGCCTGGGGAAGTTCTGAGACCAGCTCCTCTGCATGGGCGCCGGCTGGATGCCCTGGTGGAAGGGGAGGTGGTGTGTGGCGGACTCGTGGCTGTGCTGCTGGCCAGCCCGAGTCTGCTGCCCCCTTAGCCAGGGTGCTGGGCCCCTCGCCCACTGGCCGGAGACCTGCGGGGCAGACAGGAGGGGGCGGGTGTTCAGATGGGGGGTCTGCGGGGCTCTATCCCTGCCAGCAGCTTGCTGCCCTTGACCCAGGCTTGTAAGTCATGTCCTAACAGAACGATTTCTGCTTTCTCCTTTTTCAATTTTTAATTGATTGACTGATTAATTTGTGTGTGTGTGGGGGGGGGCGCAAAGGTGACTTCAAGAATCATCCTGAATTGCTTCTACCCCTTTGTTGATTCACTTTGTGATTTCCCAGGCTCTGCCCACCAGGGTCGGAAGTGCAACCCACTGTCATTTCTGCCTGGCGTGTTTAGGTGGGACCTGGGATCCAAACTCAGGTCCTTCTGCTTGTGAGGCAGAGTTTTAACCCTGGAGCCATGTCTCCGGCCCTCTGCCTTCTCTTAAAGTTTGGTGCTGGGCTCTGCTGTGGGTCACCCCTGTCCCATGAGGACGAGTCACTGGACACGTCTGGGAAAGGATTGTGGAGGTGAGGTGAGCGCTGAGCACGTCTGTGGGAGGCTGTGTAACTGATGAGGGAAGAGACTCAGCCTGGCGGGGGCACATTCCCTGGGCAGTGGTGATGGAGGGGGCTGGTTCAGTATCTTGTCAGGCTGGACAGCAGGGAAGCATGCTGCCCCTCAGCTTTTCGTGTGCACGTGGCGTGGCCAGTTCCCTCGGCTCCCAATGTTGGCGCAAACCCTCCTGCCAACTGAAGAGCTGTAGCTGAGAGTCGTGAGCTGCGACGAGTCCCTCGTTCCCCTCAGTCGTTGGGCTTGGTGGTGGGAAGGTGGAAATGTCACGGATATCACGACATCGCCGTGTATCCCGGCAGCCCCGCCCCCAACACCCACCAAGAGGTTCCCACGCCGAGGCTTTGAGTGGGGACGAGGCCACTGATGTGGGCCCCAGGGGACCAGCCTGGCTCCGCCCTCACGCAGCCCTGTGTTGGTAACACTCGATGGGGCGCGGCACAAACCTGCTGGGAGTGCAGACAGTGGCTAAATGACTAAAAGGAAAGGAGAGCAGCTCGGGCCAGCTCCAGAGACACCCCGAGACTCAGGCTAACTCTGGGGAGCCCACCCACACTCAAGACAACTCTGGGGACCTCCCGCAACTCAGGCCAGTTCCAGGGATTCTTCCCAACCTGTTTCTTCTTCTGCCCACATTTTGTCCGCGTCCCCTGCTGTCTATCAAGGCTGAGAATTTGGGGTGCAGGATGGGAGCCCGATTTCTCATTCCTCAGCCTCTGCTGTTCTGGTAGGCACCTTGTGGGCATCTCCCCGGGGGAGCCTCGCGTCACGGGAGCCTCGCGTCACGGGAGCCTGGGAGGCTGGTGGTGACGGCTGCGATGGAGATGGCAGGATTCTTGCCCCTGGGAGAGGCGATGGGAGGGAAGGTGACATAATGCTCCTCGAGGTTTCTCCCTTGGGGCTGATGATGACGTGGGTGAGGGCTGTCACTCACCACACTGAACTCAGCTGTTACCACAACAGTGCTCGGAGGAGTGCTCTGGGCTCGGGGAGCACTGCAGAGGCCTGGACTCCACGGTGGACACTGACTCTAGACGCTCGTTCATGTTGTGGTTGCTGTGGATGAATCGCCAGACACCAAGTGGAACTCAACACACGCATCCTCATCTGTCAGGATGGTCTTGGGGCGCAGCGACATTGTACCCCCGTCTTGTGCATGATGATAATAGGACTCAGCCATGGGCCCAAGACCCCCAAAGCCAGGAAACGAGTTGCTGCTTGACTCCCAAACTTGTGTCTGTGGAGCGTCTAGGTTTGGTGACGTCAGGGTGACGTCATGGTTTACCGCGGCTTGCTGTGATTCCCCAAGGCGCCTTCGCGAGGAGTGGGAAATCTTCCCAGTTGAGGAAAGGGAAAGGAAATCGTGCCGTGAAGCCCGCAGATGCGGCCCGTGCTGTTCGTGGGCAAAAGGTTTTCTAGAACCATCTATAGCTCCCTGTGGCATGTTCCTCTCATGACCCGGTTATCCTTCGGACAGGAAGCGCACCCTCAAAAGGTTCGTGAGTTGATGGCTTGGTCCCGGGTGGGAGGCGCTGTTGACGGGTGACTGGACCATGAAGGCGATGATCTCATGAACTGATTAACTTACTGATGAGCTCAGAGCTAAGTGGCTTATTCAGAGGCGGGGCCCATGACAGGAAGTGAGTGGGTGGCTGGGGGTAGAGTGGTTCCTGGAGCCTCACTTTTCTCTATCTCTGTCTCTCTCCCCGTCTCTCTCTCCTCCTGGCCTCCACAGAGTAAACAGCATGAACAGCTCTGCTCCATCACCTGCCGTGAAGTCCCGTCTTCTGTGATCGTCCTCTTCACCTCCAAGTCCAACAGTCATCGCTGCAGCTGACCATGGTCAATCCGTCTGTCCAGGAGCCGAAACCAACCTTCCCTCTTTGTCACTGCTCCGCTCAGCATCCCGTCGCTGCGACTTGGAGTCAGCAGAAAAATATGGTACCAGGAGTGGGGTTGCTGCCATGACGACACCACATCCATAAGCTTCAGAAGCCTCCAGAAGGCTTTGTGGGAGGAATGTGGGGAACACGTGGAGAAGCAGAGAGAGCAGAAGGTCTGAGGCTGCGAGTGGAGCTTAAAGGATCCTTCTGGGGGCCTCAGAAAGCCAGAGTGCCGATGAGAAGCCAACAGTAAACAAACCGTACTCACTTGGGTCTAGAATTGGGCTTTTTCCTCCCTTTCCTGAACCTGAACATCACCTTTCATCAATCTACCTGAGTTTACTTACAAAAGGGAAACCGTGTGTGTGTGTGTGTGTGTGTGTGTGTGTGTGTGTGTGTAGCAGAGAGCACTGTGTGCACCTGTGGAAGCCCAAGAGTGACTTTGGGAATCATCCTGGACTGCTCTACCTCCTTATTGCTCTGCTCTGGGATTTCCCAGGCTCCACCTTCCAGGGCTGGAAGCGCAGGCTGCCACCATATCTGCCCCAAGTTTTTACATGGGACCTGGGATCCGAACTCAGGTCCTTTTGCTTATGAGGCAAAGTCTTAACCCTTGAGCCATCTCTCAGTCCAAAAGGGAATCTTTTTTTTCTTCCATGTACAAATGTATGGGGTATGTTTATGTGCATGTGTGTATGTGTACACATGCGTGCACAAGTGGGACGACCTTTGTGTTCAACACAACAAAGCATCCTGTAGTGCAGTTTTACAATCAATGCCCATGTTTTAAAATTGTTGAAAATTTATTTATTTTGTGTGCATGTCTGTGTGTGTGTCTGCATGTGTGTGTATCACAGGGCACTGTGTGTGCCTGTGAGGTCCAAGGACAGAATTCAGGAATCATCCTGGATTGCTTTGCTCTTATTTGCTTTGCTCTGGGGTTTCCCAGACTCTGCCTTCCAGCGCCAGAACTAAAGGTGGCTGCCATTTCTCCCTGGTGTTTTTACTTGGGATCTGAACTCAGGTCCTTCTGCTTGCACGGCAGAGGCCCGACCCCTGCGCCATCTCTCTAGTCCAATGCCTGTCTCATCAGATGCAGAATTAAGCCTGCAAGGTCGACTTGGTCACAGCTGCCATTTTGTAGACAGAAGATCAAAGACCTTGGGGGGGCACGGTGGCCTGCTCAGGGCGTCTGGATGATGTGGGCGGCAGAGCCGGATTCTGATGCAAAGCTGCCGGTGCCCACCCCACACACGGCCTGCCCGGCCTTAGGGGCAAGTACAGTGTGCTGGTTTCATCTTTCAGCTGCTGAATTGAACACAGGACCCAAAACGGTTTACTTATTCCAGCTCACGATTCTCAGCTACGTTCACCAGCACGGCGGGTGGGAAGGTTCACACCAGCATCGGGACCCCAGGGAACTGGCCACACCATGTCCACACAATGGCTGAGAGAGGGGCTCTCTCCACTTTATCCGCCTGCCCAGGGAAGAGTCTCCCGCCCGGCATAGGCTGGGTTCTCTCGCATCAGTTAATTTCCCACAGGCTTGCTCAGGGCCTGTCATAATGACAAAACTCTTCAGAGATGTGCCTAAAGGCTCAGGTCTCATGGTCAGGTGGGCTTCTTCAAGTGACTGAAGTTCTCTCTTGCCCGACCTGAGGTCGTGGTTTAGGCTGTGACCCCCCAGGTTCATTCTGATCCTGGCTTGTGTCCACTCACGTTAGACACTGAGTTTCATGGTTGACTGATATTCTCTTAATTTCACGTGCCATATTGTGACCTGTAGAGAACCTGGGTCAGATTCAAGCCAGGAAGCAGCTAAATTGACCGCAGCTGGGAAGGACGCGCCCACCTGTGTCCAGTGGCACAACCTGCTTCCTCCTCCTCCTCCTCCCCCCAGCCCGGCTCAGCTGCTGCCTGTCATGCATGGAAAGGCCCAGAAGGGGGTGCTGGTGTCCCCCCCAGGCCTGCTGGCATCCTCTGAATCTGGCTGGTGGGGTCCTGGGGCTGCCACATTCCCCCCCCACGTGACTGCTCGGAGTACCCGGCTGCACCCGCCCCGCATGCCTGGCTCACCTGGGGGGGGTTCTCGATGACCAACTCATAGGCCAGTCCTGACGACCCAAATCTCAGGATGTCCCCCGGGATCAGCTTCACAGCCACGTTCTGAATGTGGCACTCGTTGACGAAGGTGCCGCTGCGGGTGTTGAAGTCCTGCAGCACGAAGCTGCCCTCCGCTTCGTTGTACTCGATGAGCGCATGGTGGTTGTCGATGTCGGTGGACTGAAAGGGACAGGATGACGGGCTGTGAACAAGAGGGGCGTGGCCCCTCGTAGCTGCTGCGTGCTGGCTGCCGCGGTGCCCGAAGTCTCTGGTCCTTAAACAGTGTGCATATGTGTGTGTGAACATGTATGTGTGCATGTGTGTGCGTGTGTGCGTGTGTGTGCGTGCGTGTGAAAATGTGTGTGAGCGTGTACACATGCCTGTGCACGTGCATGTGTGGATGTGTGCACACGAGTGTGCATGGGTGTGCATGGGACTGGGCTTCTCCCCCTGGCTCTCTTCCTTGAGACGACACCTCTCCCCGAACTGGAAGCCCACCATCGTGACTAGCCTGGCCAGACAGCTCCATCTGTCCCTGTCCCCCAATACTTGGTTTACAGGGCCATGCAGCTATGCCAGGATTTTTATACGGGTTGCTGGGGATTTGAACTCAGGTTTGCAGAACAAATGCTCTTGCCCATGAGTCATCTCTCTGGCTTCTTGGTTTCTTTAACTATCAAACACACATTGCCACGTGACCCTGTGTGATAGTTACTCCTGGATGTTGACACACCTGGCATTAACTAAGGTCAGCTGGGACCACCTGAAGAGATCATCTGGATCAATACAAAGACCAGCCCTAGATCTGATCGGAATCTCCATAGATCTCATTGGAATCTCCCAGTAGTGGGCCAGATAAAAAGAACACAGAACAAAAGAGAGACTTTTCAGGAATCCTCCAGCCCCACGGATGGGAGTGACTTAGCCGACCAGCTTCAGCCACCGGCCATGTCATCTCTGCCTTGAGAGACTGTATCTTCCCTCTGGAACCCTAAGGTGAATAAATTTTCTTTTCTCCCTTAAGTTATTTGACTTTGGATGTTTTCTCACAGCAATAGTTAAGAGTAACCGTTATATGCTGTGATTATATTCTGAGGCATCCGTTCCAAGAACAAAGATGTATCTCTACAACTGTGCATAACCAGTTACGTGCAACAGCAGCAAGCTGGAAATCATCAAGATTCAGTGTGGGACGGTTGAACAACAGTGGTCTATCCATGCCACGGCACACCGCCCAGCAGAGGAAAAGGAGCACAGAGCAATCTAAAGAAACCACTGATCACCCCTAATCAGCAATCTAAAGAAACCACGGATCACCCCTAATCAGCCATCTAAAGAAACCACAGATCACCCCTAATCAGCAATCTAAAGAAACCACGGATCACCCCTAATCAGCCATCTAAAGAAACCACAGATCACCCCTAATCAGCAATCTAAAGAAACCACGGATCACCCCTAATCAGCCATCTAAAGAAACCACGGATCACCCCTAACCACCAAGATGACTATGTGTCCCGCTGTAGCTACTTAATCCTTACGGCGCTAAACACATGACCCAAACAACTTCGGAAACAAGGGTGTATTCATCTCCTGGCTCTCTAGGTTACACTTCATCATGGGAACGCAGGAAAATTCCTACGGCGGAGGCCAAGGGAATTGGCCGTACCGTACCCACCAGAACATCCAAGAGAGGGCATCTTTCTAACTCGCCAGTCTACACAAACCAACCAGAACTCTCTCTGTGGCCCCCCACCATGGATCAAGTCTCCCCACATTAGATAAGCTCTTACAGGCTTGCTCAGAGGTTTGCCTTGGCTAGATAACTCTTCATCGGTGTGCCCAAGGGCTCAACTCTCCATGGAGAAGCGGACGCGTGAAACTCACTGCCACGTGGCATGAATTGTGTTTTGGTGACAATTCTCAGAACACTGCAGCTATGTTCCCGGGCTTAGGGGCAGTGGGGTGGAAGGGCTCTGACTCTAAAGTAGGGTTCCCAAGGAAGAGCCATCACGAGGGTCCCAGGGCTCAACCTCTGCACACATATCTCTATGCACAGTCAGATGTCATGGTGTCACATGTGCACCATGCTGAGGTCAGGCTTCTGGCCGGGTTACACTCACATGCATGTAACCACTGCAGGGAGTGAGGCAGGGGGGTCCACACTCCCCCTCTTTCTGCTACTTTTGGGACTTGCTGGGAATCTGTTATTGCTTCAGAATCAAAAGTGTAAATGGGGCATTGAGGGAGGTCCGAGGGAGACCAGCCCTGTGGCCTGAACAACATTCACCCTGTGGCCTTCTGTGTCAACAGTTCAGTCTGTTAGAAAAGCTATTTATTTATTGTGTGCGGGGTGGAGTGGGGTGGGGCGTGTGTGTTCAAGAGTGTTCTTGAGTGTGTGCGCCTGTGGAGGCCCAAGGATCCATTGGGAGTCACCCTGGATGGTTCGACTCTTTATTGCTTTGCTCAGGGTTTCCCAGGCTCCACCTTCCAGGGCTGGAAATGCAAGCTGCTGGCATTTCCCCCCTGGTGTTTTTACGTGGGATCTGGGAGCCCAACTCAGGACCCTCTACTTGTGAGACAGAGTCTTAACCCCTGCGCCATCTCTCCAGCCCTTCAGACTGCTGGTGTCTCCATCCATTTTTCTCTCTTCCTCTCCCAACCCTTCCCACAGTGCTCAGTTTTGTTCCTGATGTAGGAGATTCGCACACGCATCCGACAAGGGATTCCTGGTAGCATCGGGAACAGGGTGGCTGCCTGCCAGATGTGGCTGCTGTGCTTTGAGAGATTGGAGACCCCCCCCCCACATACACATATACACACCACTCCTACCTCTCCACAGCCCTCCTCCCCTCCCCCCCAGCATCTCCAAGGACAGGGCTGGGGAGCAGGTGGGTGGGGCTCTTACCTGTAGGACGAGGTCTGAGTCCGTGTGCTTGCCGATTGTGGTGCTTTTATTGAGGACGAAGAAGCCATCTGCGCTCTTCAGGTAGGCCTTCATGCCCTCCGCTGGTCCTGAGCCAGGGTCCAGAGAGGAGCTGGTTAAGACACTGTCATAGTTAGGCACAGGTATCAACTGATGGTTAACGGTTTGAGCTCTGGGCACATTTGTGGAGAACTAGTCAGAGAGAACCTGCGGGAGATTGTCTAGTTGATGGGGAAGGCCCAGCCCATGGTGGGTGGAACTAGGCCCTGAACAGGTGAATAAAATACAGAGAACTGGTTGAGGGAATCGGCATCCTTGTGTACACTTGGCCAGACCAGCTGGTCTGGCAAATAAGGATCGTCCCTCTCTCAGCCATTACGTAGAGATGGTGTGGCCAGTTCCCTCAGCCCTGGTGTTGGTGTGAGCTCTCCCGTCAAGCTGGACTAAGAACTGTAACCAGTGATCGTAAGAGAAAATAAACCCCTTGTTCCCGTAAGCCCTTTGATGATGATTTATCAGCAACCATGCAAGTGAACTGCAACAGACACACATCCGAGATCAGAGCGAGGGAAAATGTAACCGCCAGGGACCAAGTTCCAGGGCAACTGTCTACATAGCCAAAGGGACATCTTTGAAGACCATCTTAGAGTGTGTGTGACGTGTGCGCACACGTGTGTGCTGGTGCATTTATCTGTGCATGTATATGGTATGCATGTGTGCTAGCACACTTCCCCATGTATGCATGTGTTTGCATGCACGTGTGTGCACATTGTATGTATGTGTGTGCCAACACATTTACCTAGGTACGCATGTGTGTGCATGTGTGTCTCAGACAGCACTGTATGTCCCTGTCAAGGACCAAGGGTGTCTTCGAGAATCATCTTGGATTGCTTCTACCTCCTTCTTGCTTCCCTCTGGGATTTCCCAGGCTGGAAGCACAGGCCGCTGCCGTTTCTGCTGGCATTTTTATGTAGGACCTGGGGGTCTGAACTTAGGACCTTCTGCTTGGGAGACAGAGTCTTAACCCCCCGAGCTATCTCTCCAGGCTGAGATTTTGGACTTTTAAAGTATTGGAATGGAATTACTGACTATGGGTATTTTAAATCTAGACTATGAGATCTTTTAATCTTGGACTTTAAGCATATTTAAAATTGACCTATGTATATTTCATATCATAAGATGAATGTGACATTTACAGGAACAAGGGTTGTGAGGTTATAGCTGAAAAGTAATGTGTTCTGTGTAAGTTGAAAAGGGATGGGGTGTGCTCGTTAGGTGCAGGTGTCAACTCGACAAATGAAGGCTGAGTTCCGGGCACACCTGTGAGGAATTACTGGCCAAGGTAAGTCCTGAGCAAGCCTGCACGCGTGATACGCATCTGTTTCCGGGAACTGCAAGCTTCCAAAGAACATGAAACTCTGTGTCAAGTGTACACATGTAAACTCAGAAAACCACCTAGA